>JAJHUQ010000061.1:200000-240000 GCA_035773235.1 Eospalax fontanierii | reverse complement strand
ACCCTAACCCTAACCCTAACACAACCCAACCCCTAAACCTAACCCTAACCCAAACCCTAACCCAAACCCTAAACCTAACTCAAACCCTAACCCTAACACTAACCCTAAGCCTAACCCAAACCCTAACACTAACCCTAACCCTAACCCAAACCCTAAACCTAAACCTAACCCTATCCCTAATCCTAACCCTAACCCTAACCCAAAAACTAAACCTAATACTAACCCTAACCCTAAAACTAAACCAAACCCTAACCCTAACCCTAACCCAAACCAAAACCGTAAACCTAACTCTAATCCTAACCCTAACCCTAACCCTAATCAAAACCCTAACATTAACCCTAACCCTAACCCTACCCCAAAACCTAAACCTAACCCTAATCCTAACCCTAACCCTAATCCTAACCCTAACCCTAACCCTAACACAAACCCAACCCCTAACCCTAACACAAACACAACCCCTAACCCTAACCCTAACCCTAACTCAAACCCTAACCCTAACCCTAACCCAAACCCTAACCCTAACCCTAAACCTAACTCTAACCCTTATCCTAACCCTAAATCTAACGCAAAAAATAACACTAACCCTAAACCAAACCTTACCCCTAACCCTAAACCAAACCCTAACCCTAAACCTAACCCTCACCCTAATCCTAACCCTAACCCTAACCCAAATCCTAACCCTAACCCTATTCCTAACCCTAACCCTAAACCTAAACTTAACACAAACCCTAACACAAACCCTAACCCTAAACCCTAACCCAAACCCTATCCCTAACCCTAACCCTAACCCTAAATCAAATTCTAACCCTAACTCTAACCCTAAACCAAACCTATACCTAACCCTAACACAAACCCTAGCCTAAACCCTAACAATAACCCTAACCCTAACCCTAAATCTAACCCTAACCCTAACACAAACCCTAACCCTAACACTAACCCAAATCCTAACCCTAACATTAACCCAAACCAAAACCGTAACCCTAACTCTAATCCTAACCCTAACCCTAATCAAAACCCTAACACTAAACCTAACCCTAAGCCTAACCCAAAACCAAAACGTAACCCTAATCCTAAACCTAACCCTAACCCTAATCCTAAACCTAACCCTAACCCTAACACAAACCCAACCCCTAACCCTAACCCTAACCCTAACTCAAACCCTAATCATAACTCTAATTCTAACCCAAACCCAAAACCTAAGCCTAACCCTAACACAAACTCTCACCCAAACCCTAACAATAACCTTAACCCAAACCCTATTCCTAACCCTAACCATAACCCTAACCCTAATACTAACCCTATTCCTAACCCCAACCCTAACCCTAACCTTAACCCAAACCCTAACCCTAAACCTAACCCTAACCCAAATCCCTAATCAAACCCTAAGCCTAACCCAAACACTAACCCTAACACTAACCCTAACCGTAATCCTAAACCTAACCCTAACCCGAACCCAAAAAGTAAACATAACCCTAAACCTAACCCTAACCCAAACCCTAACCTTAACCCAAATCCTAATCTTAACCCTAACCCTAATCCTAAACCTAACTCTAACCCTAACCCAAACCCTAACCCTAACCCTAACCCTAACCCTAACCCAAACCCTAACCCTAACCCTAACACTAACCCAAACCAAAACACTAACGCTAACCATAACCCTAACCCTAAACCTAACCCTAAACCAAACCCTAACACTAATAATAACCTAACCCTAACTCAAACCCTAACCATAACCCTAACTCTAACCCGAACCCAAACCCTAACTCTAACCCTAAACCTAACCAAAAACCTAAACCTAACCCTAAACCTAACCCTAACCCAAACCCTAACCCTAACACTAACCCTAACCCTAACATTAACCCAAATCCTAACCCTAACCCTAACCCAAACCAAAACACTAACCCTAACTCTAACTCTAATCCTAAACCTAACCCTAATCCTAACCCTAACCCTAACCCTAAACCTAACGCAAACCCTAACCCTAACACAAACCCAACCTCTAACTCTAACCCTAACCCTAACCCTAACCCTAACCCTAACTCAAACCCTAAGCCTAACGGTAACCCTAACCCAAACCCTAACGCTAAAACTAACCCTAACCCTAATCCTAACGCTACCCTAAACCAAAAACTAACCCTAACACTAAACCTAACCCTCAAACTAACCCAAACCCTAACCCTAACCCTAACCCAAACCAAAACCCTAACCCTAACTCTAATCCTAACCCTAACCCTAATCAAAACTCTAACATTAACCCTAACCCTAACCCTAACCCAAAACCTAAACATAACCCTAATCCTAACCCTAACACTAACCCAAACCCTAACCCTAACACTAACCCAAACCAAAACCCTAAACGTAACTCTAATCCTATCCCTCACCCTAATCAAAACCCTAACATTAACCCTAACTCTAACCCTAACCCAAAACGTAAACCTAACCCTAATCCTACCCCTAACCCTAACCCTAAACCTAACCCTAACCCTATTCCTAAACCTAACCATAACCCTAACACAAGCCCAACCCCTAACCCTAACACACACCCAACTCCTAACGCTAACCCTAAACCAAACAAAAACCCTAACCCTAACTCTAATCCTAACCCTAAACTAATCCTAACCCTAACCCTAACCCTAACCCTAATTCAAACCCTAACCCTAAACCTAACCCTAACCCAAACCCTAACCCTAAACCTAACCCTAACCCTTATCCTAACCCTAAAACTAACGCAAAAATTAACACTAATCCTAAACAAAGCCTTAACCCTAACCCTAACCCTAAACAAAACCCTAACCCTTACCAAAACCCTAAACCTAAACCTAACCCTAACTCTAATCCTAACCCTAACCCTAACCCAAGAACTAACCCTAACCCGAACCCTAACCCAAAGCCTTAACCTAACCCTATTCCTAACCCTAATCATAAACCTAAACTTAACCAAAACCCTAACACAAAACCTAACCCTAAACCCTAACCCAAACCCTATCCCTAACCCTAACCCTAACCCTAACCCTAACC
The DNA here is from genome assembly GCA_035773235.1 of Eospalax fontanierii. Taxonomy (NCBI): domain Eukaryota; kingdom Metazoa; phylum Chordata; class Mammalia; order Rodentia; family Spalacidae; genus Eospalax; species Eospalax fontanierii. Next base: position 236,982 of record JAJHUQ010000061.1, on the reverse strand, counting down.
CTAACCTAACCCTATTCCTAACCCTAACCCAAACCCTAACCCTAACCGTAACCCTAACCCTAACCCTAACATAAACCCTAACCCTAAACCCTAACCCAAATCCTATCCCTAACCCTAACCCTAACCCTAACCCTAACTAAAACTCTAACCCTAACTCTAACCCTAACCCAAAACCTAAACCTAACCCTAACACAAACCCTAACCTAAACCCTAACGATAACCCTAAACCTAACCCTGAATCTAACCCTAACAATAATCTTAACCCTAACCCTAACCCTAACCCAAACCATAATACTATCCCTAACCTTAACCCTAATGCTAAGCCTAAACCTAACTCAAACTCAAACTCTAACCCTAAACCTAACCCTAACCCAAACCCTAACCCTAACACTAACCTAACCCTAACTCAAACCCTAAATATTACCCTAACTCTAACCCGAATCCAAACCCTCACCCTAACCCTAAAACTAACCAAAAACCTAAACCTAACCCTAACCCTAACCCTAACCCAAACCGTAACCCTAACACTAACCCTAAACCTAACACTAACCCAAACCCTAACCTTAACCCTAACCTAAACCAAAACCCTAACCCTATCTCTAATCCTATCCCTAACCCTAATCCTAACCCTAACCCTAACCCTTATCCTAACTCTAACCCAAACCCTAACACAAACCCAACACCTAACCCTAACCCTAACCCAAACCCTAACCCTAAACCTAACCCTAACTCAAACCCTAATCCTAACCCTAACCCAAACCCTAAAACTAACCCTAACCCTAATCCTAATCCTAACCCTAACCCAAATCCTAACCCTATCCCTATTCCTAACCCTAACCCTAAACCTAAACTTAACACAAACCCTAACCCTAACACAAACCCAACCCCTAACCCTAACCCTAACCCAAACCCTAACCCTAACCCTAAACCTAACCCAAACCAAAACCCTAACCCTAACTCTAATCCTATACCTAACCCTAATCCTAACCCTAACCCTAACCCTTATCCTAACCCTAACCCTAACCCTAACTCAAACCCAACCCCTAACCCTAACCCTAACCCTAACCCAAACCGTAACCCTAACCCTAACCCTAACTCAAACCCTAACCCTAACCCTAACCCTAACCCTAACCCAAACCCTAACCCTAACACTAACCCTAACCCAAACCCTAAACGTAAACCTAACCCTAACCCTAATCCTAACCCTAACCCTAACCCAAAAACTAACCCTAACACTAAACCTTACCCTAAAACTAACCCAAACCCTAACCCTAACCCTAACCCAAACCAAAACCTTAACCCTAACTCTAATCCTAACCCTAACCCTAACCCTAATCAAAACCCTAACATTAACCCTAAACCTAACCCTAACGCAAAACCTAAACCTAACCCTAATCCTAACCCTAACCCTAACCCTGACCCTAACCCTAACCCTAACCCTAACCCTAACCCTAATCCCTAACTCAAACCCTAAACCTAACCCTAACCCAAACCCTAACCCTAAACCTAACTCTAACCCTTACCCTAACCCTAAATCTAACGCAAAAAATAACACTAACCCTAAACCAAACCTTAACCCTAACCCTAACCCTAACAAAAACCCTAAACCTTACCCAAACCCTAAACCTAAACCTAACCCTAACCCTAATCCTAACCCTAAACCTAAACCAAGAACTAAGCCTAACCCGAACCCTAACGCAAACCCTAATCCTAACGCTAACCCTAACCCAAACCCTAACCCTAACCCTAACCCTAACCCTAACAAAAACCCTAACCCTAAACCCTAACCCAAACCCTATCCTTAACCCTAACCTTAAACATAACCCTACCCCTTACCCTAACCGTAACCCTAACCCTAACACAAACCCTAACCCTAAACCCTAACCCAAACTCTATCCCTCACCCTAACCCTAACCCTAACCCTAACCCTAAACCTAAACTTAACCCAAACCCTAACACAAAACCTAACCCTAAACCCTAACCCAAACCCTATCCCTAACCCTAACAATAACCCTAACCCTAACTCAAACTCTAACCCTAACTCTAACCCTAACCCAAAACCTAAACCTAACCCTAACACAAACCCTAACCTAAACCCAAACAATAACCCTAACCCTAACCCTAAATCTAACCCAAACCCTAATCCTGACCCTAACCCTCACCCTAACCCAAACAATAACACTAACCCTAACCTTAACCCTAATGCTAAGCCTAAACCTAACTCAAACTCAAACCCTAACCCTAAACCTAACCCTAACCCAAACCCTAACCCTAACACTAACCTAAACCTAACTCAAACCCTAACCATAACCCTAACTCTAACCCGAACCCAAACCCTAAGCCTAACTCTAAATCTAACCAAAAACCTAAACCTACCCCTAACCCTAACCCTAACCCTAACCCAAACCCTAACCCTAACAGTAACCCTAACCCTAACACTAACCCAAACCCTAACCCTAACCCTAACCCAAACCAAAACCCTAACCCTAACTCTAATCCTATCCCTAACTCTAATCCTAACCGTAACCCTTATCCTAACCCTAACCCTAACCCTAACACAACCCAACCCCTAAACCTAACCCTAACCCAAACCCTAACCCAAACCCTAAACCTAACTCAAACCCTAACCCTAACACTAACCCTAAGCCTAACCCAAACCCTAACACTAACCCTAACCCTAACCCAAACCCTAAACCTAAACCTAACCGTATCCCTAATCCTAACCCTAACCCTAACCGAAAAACTAAACCTAATACTAACCCTAACCCTAAAACTAACCCAAAACCTAAACCTAACCCTAATCCTAACCCTAACCCTAATCCTAACCCTAACCCTAACCCTAACCCTAACCCTAACACAAACCCTAACCCAAATCCTAACCCTAACCCTAACCCTAACCCTAATCCTAACCCTAACTCAAACACTAACCCTAACCCTAACCCAAACCATAACCCTAAACCTAACCCTAACCCTTATCCTAACCCTAAACCTAACCCAAAAAATAACACTAACCCTAAACCAAACGCTAACCCTAATCCTAACCCTAACCCAAACCCTAACACTTACCCAAACTCTAAACCTAAACCTAACCCTAACCCTAATCCTGACGCTAACCCTAACCCAAAAACTAACACTAACTCGAACACTAATCCAAACCCTAATCCTAAACCTAACCCTAACACAAACCCTAACCCTAACCCAAACCCTAACCCTAACTCAAACCCTAACTATAACTCTAATTCTAATCCGAACCCAAAACCTAAACCTAACCCTAACACAAACTCTAACCCACACCCTAACAATAACCCTAACGGTAACCCTATTCCTAACCCTAACCGTAACCCTAACCCTATCCCTAACCCTATTCCTAACCCTAAACCTAACCCTAACCTTAACCCAAACCCTAACCCTAAACCTAACCGTAACCCAAACCCTAATCAAACCCTAACCCTATCCCAAACCCTAACAATAACACTAACCCTAACCGTAATCCTAAACCTAACCCTAACCCTAACCCAAAAAGTAAACCTAACCCTAACCCTAACCCTAACCCTAACCCTAACCCTAACCCTAACCCAAAAACTAACGCTAATCCTAACCCTAACCCTAAAACTAACCCAAAACCTAAACCTAACCCTAATCCTAAACCTAACCCTAATCCTAACCCTAACCCTAACCCTAACCCTAACCCTAACACAAACCCAACCCCTAACCCTAACACAAACACAACCCCTAACCCTAACCCTAACCCTAACTCAAATCCTAACCCTAACCCTAACCCAAACCCTAACCCTAAACCTAACTCTAACCCTTATCCTAACCCTAAATCTAACGCAAAAAAAAACACTAACCCTAAACCAAACCTTAACCCTAACACTAAACAAAACCATAACCCTAAACCTAACCCTAACCCTAATCCTAACCCTAACCCTAACCCAAATCCTAACCCTAACCCTATTCCTAACCCTAACCCTAAACCTAAACTTAACACAAACCCTAACACAAACCCTAACCCTAAACCCTAACCCAAATCCTATCCCTAACCCTAACCCTAACCCTAAATCAAATTCTAACCCTAACTCTAAACCTAACCCAAAACCTATACCTAACCCTAACACAAACCCTAGCCTAAACCCTAACAATAACCCTAACCCTAACCCTAAATCTAACCCTAACCCTAATCCTAACCCTAACCCTAACCCTAACCCTCACCCTAACCCTAACCCTAACCCTAACCCAAACCCTAACCCAAATCCTAACCCTAACCCTAACCATAAACCTAACCCTAACTCAAACACTAACCCTAACCCTAACCCAAACCATAACCGTAAACCTAACCCTAACCCTTATCCTAACCCTAAACCTAACCCAAAAAATAACACTAACCCTAAACCAAACCCTAACCCTAATCCTAACCCTAACCCAAACCCTAACATTTATCCAAACTCTAAACCTAACCCTAACCCTAACCCTAATCCTGACCCTAACCCTAATCCAAAAACTAACACTAACTCGAACCCTAATCCAAACCGTAATCCTAAACCTAACCCTAACGCAAAGCCTAACCCTAACCCAACCCCTAACCCTAACTCAAACCCTAACTATAACTAATTCTAATCCGAACCCAAAACCTAAACCTAACCCTAACACAAACTCTAACCCAAACCCTAACAATAACCCTAACCGTAACCCTATTCCTAACCCTAACCGTAACCCTAACACTATCCCTAACCCTATTTCTAACCCTAAACCTAACCCTAACCTTAACCCAAACCCTAACCCTAAACCTAACCATAACCCAAACCCTAATCAAACCCTAACCCTATCCCAAACCCTAACACTAACACTAACCCTAACCGTAATCCTAAACCTAACCCTAACCCTAACCCAAAAAGTAAACCTAACCCTAACCCTAACCCTAACCCTAACCCTAACCCTAACCCTAACCCAAAAACTAACCCTAATACTAACCCTAACCCTAAAACTAACCGAAAACCTAAACCTAACCCTAATCATAACCCTAACCCTAATCCTAACCCTAACCCTAACCCTAACCCTAACACAAACCCAACCCCTAACCCTAACACAAACACAATCCCTAACCCTAACCCTAACCCTAACTCAAATCCTAACCCTAACCCTAACCCAAACCCTAACCCTAAACCTAACTCTAACCCTTATCCTAACCCTAAATCTAACGCAAAAAATTACACTAACCCTAAACCAAACCTTAACCCTAACACTAAATCAAACCATAACCCTAAATCTAACCCTAACCCTAATCCTAACCCTAACCCTAACCCAAATCCTAACCCTAACCCTATTCCTAACCCTAACCCTAAACCTAAATTTAACACAAACCCTAACACAAACCCTAACCCTAAACCCTAACCCAAACGCTATCCCTAACCCTAACCCTAACCCTAAATCAAATTCTAACCCTAACTCTAACCCTAACCCAAAACCTATACCTAACCCTAACACAAACCCAAGCCTAAACCCTAACAATAACCCTAACCCTAACCCTAAATCTAACCCTAACCCTAATCCTAACCCTAACCCTAACCCTAACCCTCACCCTAACCCTAACCCTAACCCTAACCCAAACCCTAACCCAAATCCTAACCCTAACCCTAACCCTAACCCTAACCCTAACCCTAACTCAAACACTAACCCTAACCCTAACCCAAACCATAACCGTAAACCTAACCCTAACCCTTATCCTAACCCTAAACCTAACCCAAAAAATAACACTAACCCTAAACCAAACCCTAACCCTAATCCTAACCCTAACCCAAACCCCAACACTTATCCAAACTCTAAACCTAACCCTAACCCTAACCCTAATCCTGACCCTAACCCTAACCCAAAAACTAACACTAACTCGAACCCTAATCCAAACCGTAATCCTAAACCTAACCCTAACGCAAACCCTAACCCTAACCCAACCCCTAACCCTAACTCAAACCCTAACTATAACTAATTCTAATCCGAACCCAAAACCTAAACCTAACCCTAACACAAATTCTAACCCAAACCCTAACAATAACCCTAACCGTAACCCTATTCCTAACCCTAACCGTAACCCTAACACTATCCCTAACCCTATTCCTAACCCTAAACCTAACCCTAACCTTAACCCAAACCCTAACTCTAAACCTAACCATAACCCAAACCCTAATCAAACCCTAACCCTATCCCAAACCCTAACACTAACACTAACCCTAACCGTAATCCTAAACCTAAACCTAACCCTAACCCAAAAAGTAAACCTAACCCTAACCCTAACCCTAACCCTAACCCTAACCCTAACTCTAACCCAAAAACTAACCCTAATACTAACCCTAACCCTAAAACTAACCCAAAACCTAAACCTAACCCTAATCCTAACCCTAACCCTAATCCTAACCCTAACCCTAACCCTAACCCTAACACAAACACAACCCCTAACCCTAACACAAACACAACCCCCAACCCTAACCCTAACCCTAACTCAAATCCTAACCCTAACCCTAACCCAAACCCTAACCCTAAACCTAACTCTAACCCTTATCCTAACCCTAAATCTAACGAAAAAATTACACTAACCCTAAACCAAACCTTAACCCTAACACTTAATCAAACCATAACCCTAAATCTAACCCTAACCCTAATCCTAACCCTAACCCTAACCCAAATCCTAACCCTAACCCTATTCCTAACCCTAACCCTAAACCTAAACTTAACACAAACCCTAACACAAACCCTAACCCTAAACCCTAACCCAAACGCTATCCCTAACCCTAACCCTAACCCTAAATCAAATTCTAACCCTAACTCTAACCCGAACCGAAAACCTATACCTAACCCTAACACAAACCCTAGATTAAACCCTAACAATAACCCTAACCCTAACCCTAAATCTAACCCTAACCCTAATCCTAACCCTAACCCTAACCCTAACCCTCACCCTAACCCTAACCCTAACCCTAACCCAAACCCTAACCCAAATCCTAACCCTAACCCTAACCCTAACCCTAAACCTAACCCTAACTCAAACACTAACCCTAACCCTAACCCAAACCATAACCCTAAACCTAACCCTAACCCTTATCCTAACCCTAAACCTAACCCAAAAAATAACACTAACCCTAAACCAAACCCTAACCCTAATCCTAACCCTAACCCAAACCCTAACACTTACCCAAACTCTAAACCAAAACCTAACCCTAACCCTAATCCTGACCCTAACCCTAACCCAAAAACTAACACTAACTCGAACCCTAATCCAAACCCTAATCCTAAACCTAACCCTAACACAAACCCTAACCCTAACCCAACCCCTAACCCTAACTCCAGCCCTAACGATAACTCTAATTATAAACCGAGCCCAAAACCTAAACCTAACCCTAACACAAAATCTAACCCAAACCCTAACAATAACCCTAACCGTAACCCTATTCCTAACCCTAACCGTAACCCTAACCCTATCCCTAACCCTATTCCTAACCCTAAACCTAACCCTAACCTTAACCCAAACCCTAACCCTAAACCTAACCGTAACTCAAACCCTAATCAAACCCTAACCCTATCCCAAACCCTAACACTAACACTAACACTAACCGTAATCCTAAACCTAACCCTAACCCTAACCCAAAAAGTAAACCTAACCCTAACCCTAACCCTAACCCTAACCCTAACCCAAAAACTAACCCTAATACTAACCCTAACCCTAAAACTAACCCAAAACCTCAACCTAACCCTAATCCTAACCCTAACCCTAATCCTAACCCTAACCCTAACCCTAACCCTAACCCTAACACAAACCCAACCCCTAACCCTAACACAAACACAACCCCTAACCCTAACCCTAACACTAACCCTAACCCTAACACTAACCCAAACCCTAACCCTAACCCAAACCAAAACCCTAACCCTAACTCTCATCCTATCCCTAAACCTAATCCTAACCCTAAACCTAACCCTTATCCTAACCCTAAACATAACCCTAACACAAACCCAACCCCTAACCCTAACCCTAACCCAAACCCTAACCCTAAACCTAACCCTAACTCAAACCCTAACCCTAACCCTAACGCTAACCGTAACCCAAACCCTAAGCCTAAACCTAACCCTAACCCTAACCCTAAACCTAACCCTAACCCAAAAGCTAACCCTAACACTAACCCTAACCCTAAAACTAACCCAAACCCTAACCCTAACCCTAACCTAAACCAAAACCCTAACCCTAACTCTAACCCTATCCCTAACCCTAATCCTAACCCTATCCCTTATCCTAACCCTAACCCTAGCCCTAACACAAACCCAACCCCTAACCCTAACCCTAACCCAAACCCTAACCCTAACTCAAACCCTAACAATAACCCTAACCCTAACCCTAACCCAAACCCTAACCCTAAACCTAACCCTAACCCTAATCCTAAACCTAACCCTAACCCAAAAACTAACCCTAAACCTAAAACTAACCCAAACCCTAACCATAAACCTAATCTAAACCAAAATCCTAACCCTAACTCTAATCCTAACCCTAACCCTAATCAAAACCCTAACATTAACCCTAAACCTAACCCTATCCCGAAACCTAAACCTAACCCTAATCCTAAACCTAATCCTAACCCTAACCCTAACCCTAACCCTAACCTTAATCCTAACACTAACCCTAACCCTAACACAAACACAAACCCTAACCCTAACCCAAACCGTAACCCTAACCCTAACCCTAACCCTAACAAAAACCCTAACCCTCACCCTAACCTTAACCCTAACCCTTACCCAAACCCTAACCCAAATCCTAACCCTAACCCTAACCCTAACCCTAACCCTAACCCTAACTCAAACACTAACCCTAACCCTAACCCAAACCATAACCCTAAACCTAACCCTAACCCTTATCCTAACCCTAAACCTAACACAAAAAATAACACTAACCCTAAACCAAACGCTAACCCTAATCCTAACCCTAACCCAAAACCTAACACTTACCCAAACTCTAAACCTAAACCTAACCATAACCCTAATCCTGACCCTAACCCTAACCCAAAAACTAACACTAACTCGAACACTAATCCAAACCCTAATCCTAAACCTAACCCTAACACAAACCCTAACCCTAACCCAACCCCTAACCCTAACTCAAACCCTAACTATAACTCTAATTCTAATCCGAACCCAAAACCTAAACCTAACCCTAACACAAACTCTAACCCAAACCCTAACAATAACCCTAACCTTAACCCTATTCCTAACCCTAACCGTAACCCTAACCCTATCCCTAACCCTATTCCTAACCCTAAACCTAACCCTAACCTTAACCCTAACCCTAACCCAAACCCTAATCAAACCCTAACCCTATCCCAAACCCTAACAATAACACTAACCCTAACCGTAATCCTAAACCTAACCCTAACACTAAGCCAAAACGTAAGCCTAAGCCTAAGCCTAACCCTAAACCTAACCCTAACCCTAACCCTAACCCTAACCCTAACCCAAAAACTAACGCTAATACTAACCCTAACCCTAAAACTAACCCAAAACCTAAACCTAACCCTAATCCTAACCCTAACCCTAATCCTAACCCTAACCCTAACCCTAACCCTAACACAAACCCAACCCCTAACCCTAACACAAACACAACCCCTAACCCTAACCCTAACCCTAACTCAAATCCTAACCCTAACCCTAACCCAAACCCTAACCCTAAACCTATCTCTAACCCTTATCCTAACCCTAAATCTAACGCAAAAAATAACACTAACCCTAAACCAAACCTTAACCCTAACACTAAACAAAACCATAACCCTAAACCTAAACCTAACCCTAATCCTAACCCTAACCCTAACCCAAATCCTAACCCTAACCCTATTCCTAACCCTAACCCTAAACCTAAACTTAACACAAACCCTAACACAAACCCTAACCCTAAACCCTAACCCAAATCCTATCCCTAACCCTAACCCTAACCCTAAATCAAATTTTAACCCTAACTCTAACCCTAACCCAAAACCTATACCTAACCCTAACACAAACCCTAGCCTAAACCCTAACAATAACCCTAACCCTAACCCTAAATCTAACCCTAACCCTAATCCTAACCCTAACCCTAACCCTAACCCTCACCCTAACCCTAACCCTAATCCTAAACCAAACCCTAACCCAAATCCTAACCCTAACCCTAACCCTAACCCTAACCCTAACTCAAACACTAACCCTAACCCTAACCCAAACCATAACCCTAAACCTAACCCTAACCCTTATCCTAACCCTAAACCTAACCCAAAAAATAACACTAACCCTAAACCAAACCCTAACCCTAATCCTAACCCTAACCCAAACCCTAACACTTATCCAAACTCTAAACCTAACCCTAAACCTAACCCTAATCCTGACCCTAACCCTAACCCAAAAACTAACACTAACTCGAACCCTAATCCAAACCGTAATCCTAAACCTAACCCTAACGCAAACCCTAACCCTAACCCAACCCCTAACCCTAACTCAAACCCTAACTATAACTAATTCTAATCCGAACCCAAAACAAAAACCTAACCCTAACACAAACTCTAACCCAAACCCTAACAATAACCCTAACCGTAATCCTATTCCTAACCCTAACCGTAACCCTAACCCTATCCCTAACCCTATTCCTAACCCTAAACCTAACCCTAACCTTAACCCAAACCCTAACCCTAAACCTAACCGTAACCCAAACCCTAATCAAACCCTAACCCTATCCCAAACCCTAACACTAACACTAACCCTAACCGTAATCCTAAACCTAACCCTAACCCTAACCCAAAAAGTAAACCTAACCCTAACCCTAACCGTAACCCTAACCCTAACCCTAACCCTAAACCTAACCCTAACCCAAAAACTAACCCTGATACTAACCCTAACCCTAAAACTAACCCAAAACCTAAACCTAACCCTAATCCTAACCCTAACCCTAATCCTAACCCTAACCCTAACCCTAACCCTAACAAAACCCTAACCCAAATCCTAACCCTAACCCTAACCCTAACCCTAATCCTAACCCTAACTCAAACACTAACCCTAACCCTAACCCAAACTATAACCCTAAACCTAACCCTAACCCTTATCCTAACCCTAAACCTAACCCAAAAAATAACACTAACCCTAAACCAAACGCTAACCCTAATCCTAACCCTAACCCAAACCCTAACACTTACCCAAACTCTAAACCTAAACCTAACCCTAACCCTAATCCTGACCCTAACCCTAACCCAAAAACTAACACTAACTAGAACACTAATCCAAACCCTAATCCTAAACCTAACCCTAACACAAACCCTAACCCTAACCCAAACCCTAACCCTAACTCAAACACTAACTATAACTCTAATTCTAATCCGAACCCAAAACCTAAACCTAACCCTAACACAAACTCTAACCCACACCCTAACAATAACCCTAACGGTAACCCTAGTCCTAACCCTAACCGTAACCCTAACCCTATCCCTAACCCTATTCCTAACCCTAAACCTAACCCTAACCTTAACCCAAACCCTAACCCTAAACCTAACCGTAACCCAAACCCTAATCAAAACCTAACCCTATCCCAAACCCTAACAATCACACTAACCCTAACCGTAATCCTAACCCTAACCCTAACCCTAACACAAAAAGTAAACCTAAACCTAACCCTAACCCTAACCCTAACCCTAACCCTAACCCTAACCCAAAAACTAACGCTAATACTAACCCTAACCCTAAAACTAACCCAAAACCTAAACCTAACCCTAATCCTAAACCTAACCCTAATCCTAACCCTAACCCTAACCCTAACCCTAACCCTAACACAAACCCAACAACTAACCCTAACACAAACACAACCCCTAACCCTAACCCTAACCCTAACTCAAATCCTAACCCTAACCCTAACCCAAACCCTAACCCTAAACCTAACTCTAACCCTTATCCTAACCCTAAATCTAACGCAAAAAAAAACACTAACCCTAAACCAAACCTTAACCCTAACACTAAACAAAACCATAACCCTAAACCTAACCCTAACCCTAATCCTAACCCTAACCCTAACCCAAATCCTAACCCTAACCCTATTCCTAACCCTAACCCTAAACCTAAACTTAACACAAACCCTAACACAAACCCTAACCCTAAACCCTAACCCAAATCCTATCCCTATCCCTAACCCTAACCCTAAATCAAATTCTAACCCTAACTCTAAACCTAACCCAAAACCTATACCTAACCCTAACACAAACCCTAGCCTAAACCCTAACAATAACCCTAACCCTAACCCTAAATCTAACCCTTACCCTAATCCTAACCCTAACCCTAACCCTAACCCTCACCCTAACCCTAACCCTAACCCTAACCCAAACCCTAACCCAAATCCTAACCCTAACCCTAACCATAAACCTAACCCTAACTCAAACACTAACCCTAATCCTAACCCAAACCATAACCGTAAACCTAACCCTAACCCTTATCCTAACCCTAAACCTAACCCAAAAAATAACACTAACCCTAAACCAAACCCTAACCCTAATCCTAACCCTAACCCAAACCCTAACATTTATCCAAACTCTAAACCTAACCCTAACCCTAACCCTAATCCTGACCCTAACCCTAATCCAAAAACTAACACTAGCTCGAACCCTAATCCAAACCGTAATCCTAAACCTAACCCTAACGCAAAGCCTAACCCTAACCCAACCCCTAACCCTAACTCAAACCCTAACTATAACTAATTCTAATCAGAACCCAAAACCTAAACCTAACCCTAACACAAACTCTAACCCAAACCCTAACAATAACCCTAACCGTAACCCTATTCCTAACCCTAACCGTAACCCTAACACTATCCCTAACCCTATTCCTAACCCTAAACCTAACCCTAACCTTAACCCAAACCCTAACCCTAAACCTAACCATAACCCAAACCCTAATCAAACCCTAACCCTATCCCAAACCCTAACACTAACACTAACCCTAACCGTAATCCTAAACCTAACCCTAACCCTAACCCAAAAAGTAAACCTAACCCTAACCCTAACCCTAACCCTAACCCTAACCCTAACCCTAACCCAAAAACTAACCCTAATACTAACCCTAACCCTAAAACTAACCGAAAACCTAAACCTAACCCTAATCATAACCCTAACCCTAATCCTAACCCTAACCCTAACCCTAACCCTAACACAAACCCAACCCCTAACCCTAACACAAACACAATCCCTAACCCTAACCCTAACCCTAACTCAAATCCTAACCCTAACCCTAACCCAAACCCTAACCCTAAACCTAACTCTAACCCTTATCCTAACCCTAAATCTAACGCAAAAAATTACACTAACCCTAAACCAAACCTTAACCCTAACACTAAATCAAACCATAACCCTAAATCTAAACCTAACCCTAATCCTAACCCTAACCCTAACCCAAATCCTAACCCTAACCCTATTCCTAACCCTAACCCTAAACCTAAATTTAACACAAACCCTAACACAAACCCCAACCCTAAACCCTAACCCAAACGCTATCCCTAACCCTAACCCTAACCCTAAATCAAATTCTAACCCTAACTCTAACCCTAACCCAAAACCTATACCTAACCCTAACACAAACCCAAGCCTAAACCCTAACAATAACCCTAACCCTAACCCTAAATCTAACCCTAACCCTAATCCTAACCCTAACCCTAACCCTAACCCTCACCCTAACCCTAACCCTAACCCAAACCCTAACCCAAATCCTAACCCTAACCCTAACCCTAACCCTAACCCTAACTCAAACACTAACCCTAACCCTAACCCAAACCATAACCGTAAACCTAACCCTAACCCTTATCCTAACCCTAAACCTAACCCAAAAAATAACACTAACCCTAAACCAAACCCTAACCCTAATCCTAACCCTAACCCAAACCCTAACACTTATCCAAACTCTAAACCTAACCCTAACCCTAACCCTAATCCTGACGCTAACCCTAACCCAAAAACTAACACTAACTCGAACCCTAATCCAAACCGTAATCCTAAACCTAACCCTAACGCAAACCCTAACCCTAACCCAACCCCTAACCCTAACTCAAACCCTAACTATAACTAATTCTAATCCGAACCCAAAACCTAAACCTAACCCTAACACAAACTCTAACCCAAAGCCTAACAATAACCCTAACCGTAACCCTATTCCTAAGCCTAACCGTAACCCTAACACTATCCCTAACCCTATTCCTAACCCTAAACCTAACCCTAACCTTAACCCAAACCCTAACTCTAAACCTAACCATAACCCAAACCCTAATCAAACCCTAACCCTATCCCAAACCCTAACACTAACACTAACCCTAACCGTAATCCTAAACCTAACCCTAACCCTAACCCAAAAAGTAAACCTAACCCTAACCCTAACCCTAACCCTAACCCTAACTCTAACCCAAAAACTAACCCTAATACTAACCCTAACCCTAAAACTAACCCAAAACCTAAACCTAACCCTAATCCTAACCCTAACCCTAATCCTAACCCTAACCCTAACCCTAACCCTAACACAAACACAACCCCTAACCCTAACACAAACACAACCCCCAACCCTAACCCTAACCCTAACTCAAATCCTAACCCTAACCCTAACCCAAACCCTAACCCTAAACCTAACTCTAACCCTTATCCTAACCCTAAATCTAACGCAAAAAATTACACTAACCCTAAACCAAAACTTAACCCTAACACTTAATCAAACCATAACCCTAAATCTAACCCTAACCCTAATCCTAACCCTAACCCTAACCCAAATCCTAAACCTAACCCTATTCCTAACCCTAACCCTAAACCTAAACTTAACACAAACCCTAACACAAACCCTAACCCTAAACCCTAACCCAAACGCTATCCCTAACCCTAACCCTAACCCTAAATCAAATTCTAACCCTAACTCTAACCCGAACCGAAAACCTATACCTAACCCTAACACAAACCCTAGATTAAACCCTAACAATAACCCTAACCCTAACCCTAAATCTAACCCTAACCCTAATCCTAACCCTAACCCTAACCCTAACCCTCACCCTAACCCTAACCCTAACCCTAACCCAAACCCTAACCCAAATCCTAAGCCTAACCCTAACCCTAACCCTAAACCTAACCCTAACTCAAACACTAACCCTAACCCTAACCCAAACCATAACCCTAAACCTAACCCTAACCCTTATCCTAACCCTAAACCTAACCCAAAAAATAACACTAACCCTAAACCAAACCCTAACCCTAATCCTAACCCTAACCCAAACCCTAACACTTACCCAAACTCTAAACCAAAACCTAACCCTAACCCTAATCCTGACCCTAACCCTAACCCAAAAACTAACACTAACTCGAACCCTAATCCAAACCCTAATCCTAAACCTAACCCTAACACAAACCCTAACCCTAACCCAACCCCTAACCCTAACTCAAACCCTAACGATAACTCTAATTATAATCCGAACCCAAAACCTAAACCTAACCCTAACACAAAATCTAACCCAAACCCTAACAATAACCCTAACCGTAACCCTATTCCTAACCCTAACCGTAACCCTAACCCTATCCCTAACCCTATTCCTAACCCTAAACCTAACCCTAACCTTAACCCAAACCCTAACCCTAAACCTAACCGTAACTCAAACCCTAATCAAACCCTAACCCTATCCCAAACCCTAACACTAACACTAACCCTAACCGTAATCCTAAACCTAACCCTAACCCTAACCCAAAAAGTAAACCTAACCCTAACCCTAACCCTAACCCTAACCCTAACCCTAACCCAAAAACTAACCCTAATACTAACCCTAACCCTAAAACTAACCCAAAACCTCAACCTAACCCTAATCCTAACCCTAACCCTAATCCTAACCCTAACCCTAACCCTAACCCTAACCCTAACACAAACCCAACCCCTAACCCTAACACAAACACAACCCCTAACCCTAACCCTAACACTAACCCTAACCCTAACACTAACCCAAACCCTAACCCTAACCCAAACCAAAACCCTAACCCTAACTCTCATCCTATCCCTAAACCTAATCCTAACCCTAAACCTAACCCTTATCCTAACCCTAACCATAACCCTAACACAAACCCAACCCCTAACCCTAACCCTAACCCAAACCCCAACCCCAAACCCAACCCTAACTCAAACCCCAACCCCCCCCCCAACCCTAACCCTAACCCCAACCCTAAGCCTAAACCTAACCCTAACCCTAACCCTAAACCTAACCCTAACCCAAAAGCTAACCCTAACACTAACCCTAACCCTAAAACTAACCCAAACCCTAACCCTAACCCTAACCTAAACCAAAACCCTAACCCTAACTCTAACCCTATCCCTAACCCTAATCCTAACCCTAACCCTTATCCTAACCCTAACCCTAGCCCTAACACAAACCCAACCCCTAACCCTAACCATAACCCAAACCCTAACCCTAACTCAAACCCTAACAATAACCCTAACCCTAACCCTAACCCAAACCCTATCCCTAAACCTAACCCTAACCCTAATCCTAAACCTAACCCTAACCCAAAAACTAACCCTAAACCTAAAACTAACCCAAACCCTAACCATAAACCTAATGTACACCAAAATCCTATCCCTAACTCTTATCCTAACCCTAACCCTAATCAAAACCCTAACATTAACCCTAAACCTAACCCTATCCCGAAACATAAACCTAACCCTAATCCTAAACCTAATCCTAACCCTAACCCTAACCCTAACCCTAACCTTAATCCTAACACTAACCCTAACCCTAACACAAACACAAACCCTAACCCTAACCCAAACCGTAACCCTAACCCTAACCCTAACCCTAGCAAAAACCCTAACCCTCACCCTAACCTTAACCCTAACCCTTACCCAAACCCTAACCGAAATCCTAACCCTAACCCTAACCCTAACCCTAACCCTAACCCAAAACCTAACTCAAACACTAACCCTTACCCTAACCCAAACCATAACCCTAAACCTAACCCTAACCCTTATCCTAACCCTAAACCTAACACAAAAAATAACACTAACCCTAAACCAAACGCTAACCCTAATCCTAACCCTAACCCAAAACCTAACACTTACCCAAACTCTAAACCTAAACCTAACCCTAACCCTAATCCTGACCCTAACCCTAACCCAAAAACTAACACTAACTCGAACACTAATCCAAACCCTAATCCTAAACCTAACCCTAACACAAACCCTAACCCTAACCCAACCCCTAACCCTAACTCAAACCCTAACTATAACTCTAATTCTAATCCGAACCCAAAACCTAAACCTAACCCTAACACAAACTCTAACCCAAACCCCAACAATAACCCTAACCTTAACCCTATTCCTAACCCTAACCGTAACCCTAACCCTATCCCTAACCCTATTCCTAACCCTAAACCTAACCCTAACCTTAACCCTAACCCTAACCCAAACCCTAATCAAACCCTAACCCTATCCCAAACCCTAACAATAACACTAACCCTAACCGTAATCCTAAACCTAACCCTAACACTAACCCAAAAAGTAAACCTAACCCTAACCCTAACCCTAACCCTAACCCTAACCCTAACCCTAACCCTAACCCTAACCCAAAAACTAACGCTAATACTAACCCTAACCCTAAAACTAACCCAAAACCTAAACCTAACCCTAATCCTAACCCTAATCCTAACCCTAACCCTAACCCTAACCCTAACACAAACCCAACCCCTAACCCTAACACAAACACAACCCCTAACCCTAACCCTAACCCTAACTCAAATCCTAACCCTAACCCTAACCCAAACCCTAACCCTAAACCTATCTCTAACCCTTATCCTAACCCTAAATCTAACGCAAAAAATAACACTAACCCTAAACCAAACCTTAACCCTAACACTAAACAAAACCATAACCCTAAACCTAACCCTAACCCTAATCCTAACCCTAACCCTAACCCAAATCCTAACCCTAACCCTATTCCTAACCCTAACCCTAAACCTAAACTTAACACAAACCCTAACACAAACCCTAACCCTAAACCCTAACCCAAATCCTATCCCTAACCCTAACCCTAACCCTAAATCAAATTTTAACCCTAACTCTAACCCTAACTCAAAACCTATACCTAACCCTAACACAAACCCTAGCCTAAACCCTAACAATAACCCTAACCCTAACCCTAAATCTAACCCTAACCCTAATCGTAACCCTAACCCTAACCCTAACCCTCACCCTAACCCTAACCCTAATCCTAAACCAAACCCTAACCCAAATCCTAACCCTAACCCTAACCCTAACCCTAACCCTAACTCAAACACTAACCCTAACCCTAACCCAAACCATAACCCTAAACCTAACCCTAACCCTTATCCTAACCCTAAACCTAACCCAAAAAATAACACTAACCCTAAACCAAACCCTAACCCTAATCCTAACCCTAACCCAAACCCTAACACTTATCCAAACTCTAAACCTAACCCTAACCCTAACCCTAATCCTGACCCTAACCCTAACCCAAAAACTAACACTAACTCGAACCCTAATCCAAACCGTAATCCTAAACCTAACCCTAACGCAAACCCTAACCCTAACCCAACCCCTAACCCTAACTCAAACCCTAACTATAACTAATTCTAATCCGAACACAAAACCAAAACCTTACCCTAACACAAACTCTAACCCAAACCCTAACAATAACCCTAACCGTAATCCTATTCCTAACCCTAACCGTAACCCTAACCCTATCCCTAACCCTATTCCTAACCGTATACCTAACCGTAACCTTATCCCAATCCCTAACCCTAAACCTTACCGTAACCCAAACCCTAATCAAACCCTAACCCTATCCCAAACCCTAACACTAACACAAACCCTAACCGTAATCCTAAACCTAACCCTAACCCTAACCCAAAAAGTAAACCTAACCCTAACCCTAACCCTAACCCTAACCCTAACCCTAAACCTAAACCTAACCCTAACCCAAAAACTAACCCTGATACTAACCCTAACCCTAAAACTAACCCAAAACCTAAACCTAACCCTAATCCTAACCCTAACCCTAATCCTAACCCTAACCCTAACCCTAACCCTAACACAAACCCAACCCCTAACCCTAACACAAACACAACCCCTAACCCTAACCCTAACCCTAACTCAAATCCTAAACCTAACCCTAACCCAAACCCTAACCCTAAACCTAACTCTAACCCTTATCCTAACCCTAAATCTAACGCAAAAAATTACACTAACCGTAAACCAAACCTTAACCCTAACACTAAACCAAACCATAACCCTAAATCTAACCCTAACCCTAATCCTAACCCTAACCCTAACCCAAATCCTAACCCTAACCCTATTCCTAACCCTAACCCTAAACCTAAACTTAACACAAACCCTAACACAAACCCTAACCCTAAACCCAAACCCAAACCCTATCCCTAACCCTAACCCTAACCCTAAATCAAATTCTAACCCTAACTCTAACCCTAACCCAAAACCTATACCTAACCCTAACACAAACCCTAGCCTAAACCCTAACAATAACCCTAACCCTAACCCTAAATCTAACCCTAACCCTAATCCTAACCCTAACCCTAACCCTAACCCTCACCCTAACCCTAACCTTAAGCCTAACCCTAACCCAAACCCTAACCCAAATCCTAACCCTAACCCTAACCCTAACCCTAACTCAAACACTAACCCTAACCCTAACCCAAACCATAACCCTAATCCTAACCCTAAGCCTTATCCTAACCCTAAACCTAACCCAAAAAATAACACTAACCCTAAACCAAACCCTAACCCTAATCCTAACCCTAACCCAAACCCTAACACTTACCCAAACTCTAAACCTAAACCTAACCCTAACCCTAATCCTGACCCTAACCCTAACCCAAAAACTAACACTAACTCGAACCCTAATCCAAACCCTAATCCTAAACCTAAACCTAACACAAACCCTAACCCTAACCCAACCCCTAAGCCTAACTCAAACCCTAACGATAACTCTAATTCTAATCCGAATCCAAAACCTAAACCTAACCCTAACACAAAATCTAACCCAAACCCTAACAATAACCCTAACCGTAACCCTATTCCTAACCCTAACCGTAACCCTAACCCTATCCCTAACCCAATTCCTAACCCTAAACCTAACCCTAACCTTAACCCAAACCCTAACCCTAAACGTAACCGTAACCCAAACCCTAATCAAACCCTAACCCTATCCCAAACCCTAACACTAACACTAATCATAACCGTAATCCTAAACCTAATCCTAACCCTAACCCAAAAAGTAAACCTAACCCTAACCCTAACCCTAACCCTAACCCTAACCCTAACCCAAAAACTAACCCTAATACTAACCCTAACCCTAAAACTAACCCAAACCTAAACCTAACCCTAATCCTAAACCTAACCCTAATCCTAACCCTAACCCTACCCCTAACCCTAACACAAACCCAACCCCTAACCCTAACACAAACACAACCCCTAACCCTAACCCTAACCCTAACCCTAAACCTAACCCTAACACTAACCCAAACCCTAACCCTAACCCAAACCAAAACCCTAACCCTAACTCTCATCCTATCCCTACACCTAATCCTAACCCTAAACCTAACCCTTATCCTAACCCTAACCATAACCCTAACCCAAAAACTAACCCTAATACTAACCCTAACCCTAACCCTAACCCTAACCCTAACCCAAAAACTAACCCTAATACTAACCCTAACCCTAAAACTAACCCAAAACCTAAACCTAACCCTAATCCTAACCCTAACACTAATCCTAACCCTAAACCTAACCCTAACCCTAACACAAACCCAACCCCTAACCCTAACACAAACACAACCCCTAACCCTAACCCTAACCCTAACTCAAATCCTAACCCTAACCCTAACCCAAACCCTAACCCTAAACCTAACTCTAACCATTATCCTAACCCTAAATCTAACGCAAAAAATTACACTAACCCTAAACCAAACCTTAACCCTAACACTAAACCAAACCATAACCCTAAATCTAACCCTAACCCTAATCCTAACCCTAACCCTAACCCAAATCCTAACCCTAACCCTATTCCTAACCCTAACCCTAAACCTAAACTTAACACAAACCCTAATACAAACCCTAACCCTAAACCCTAACCCAAACCCTATCCCTAACCTAACCCTAACCCTAAATCAAATTCTAACCCTAACTCTAACCCTAACCCAAAACCTATACCTAACCCTAACACAAACCCTAGCCTAAACCCTAACAATAACCCTAACCCTAACCCTAAATCTAACCCTAACCCTAATCCTAACCCTAACCATAACCCTAACCCTCACCCTAACCCTAACCCTAACCCTAACCCAAACCCTAACCCAAATCCTAACCCTAACCCTAACCCTAACCGTAACCCTAACCCTAACTCAAACACTAACCCTAACCCTAACCCAAACCATAACCCTAAACCTAACCCTAACCCTTATCCTAACCCTAAACCTAACCCAAAAAATAACACTAACCCTAAACCAAACCGTAACCCTAATCCTAACCCTAACCCAAACCCTAACACTTACCCAAACTCTAAACCTAAACCTAACCCTAACCCTAATCCTGACCCTAACCCTAACCCAAAAACTAACACTAACTCGAACCCTAATCCAAACCCTAATCCTAAACCTAACCCTAACACAAACCCTAACCCTAACCCAACCCCTAACCCTAACTCAAACCCTAACGATAACTCTAATTCTAATCCGAACCCAAAACCTAAACCTAACCCTAACACAAACTCTAACCCAAAGCCTAACAATAACCCTAACCGTAACCCTATTCCTAAGCCTAACCGTAACCCTAACCCTATCCCTAACCCTATTCCTAACCCTAAACCTAACCCTAACCTTAACCCAAACCCTAACCCTAAACCTAACCGTAACCCAAACCCTAATCAAACCCTAACCCTATCCCAAACCCTAACACTAACACTAACCCTAACCGTAATCCTAAACCTAACCCTAACCCTAACCCAAAAAGTAAACCTAACCCTAACCCTAAACCTAACCCTAACCCTAACCCTAACCCTAACCCAAAAACTAACCCTAATACTAACCCTAACCCTAAAACTAACCCAAAACCTAAACCTAACCCTAATCCTAACCCTAACCCTAATCCTAACCCTAACCCTAACCCTAACCCTAACACAAACCCAACCCCTAACCCTAACACAAACACAACCCCTAACCCTAACCCTAACCCTAACTCAAACCCTAACCCTAACCCTAACCCAAAACCTAACCCTAAACCTAACTCTAACCCTTATCCTAACCCTAAATCTAACGCAAATATAACACTAACCCTAAACCAAACCTTAACCCTAACCCTAAACCAAACCATAACCCTAAACCTAACCCTAACTCTAATCCTAACAGTAACCCTAACCCAAATCCTAACCCTAACCCTATTCCTAACCCTAACCCTAAACCTAAACTTAACACAAACCCTAACACAAACCCTAACCCTAAACCCTAACCCTAACCCTAAACCTAACTCTAACCCTATCCCTAAATCAAATTCTAACACTAACTCTAACCGTAACCCAAAACCTATACCTAAGCCTAACACAAACCCTAGCCTAAACCCTAACAATAACCCTAACCCTAACCCTAAATCTAACCCTAAACCTAATCCTAACCCTAACCCTAACCCTAACCCAAACCATATCCCTAACTCTATCCTTAACCCTAATGCTAAGCCTAATCGTAACTCAAACTCAAACCCAAACCCTAAACCTAATCCTAACCCAAGCCCTAACCCTAACACTAACTCAAACCCTAAGCATAAACCTAACTCTAACCCGAACCCAAACCCAAACCCTAACCCTAAACCTAACCAAAAACCTAAACCTAACCCTAACCCTAACCCTAGCCCAAACCCTAACCCTAACACTAACCCTAACCCTAACACTAACCCAAACCCTAACCCTAACCCAAACCATAACCCTAACCCTAACTCTCATCCTATCCATAAACCTAATCCTAACCCTAAACCTAACCCTTATTCTAACCCTAGCCATATCCCTAACACAAACCCAACCTCTAACCCTAACACTAACCCAAACCCTAACCCTAAACCTAACCCTAACTCAAATCCTAACCCTAACCCTAATGCTAACCCTAACCCAAACCCTAAGCCTAAACCTAACCCTAACCCTAATCCTAAACCTAACCCTAACCCAAAAACTAACCCTAACACTAACCCTAATCCTAAAACTAACCCAAACCCTAACCCTAACCCTAACCTAAACCAAAACCCTAACCCTAACTCTAACCCTATCCCTAACCCTAATCCTAACCCTAACCCTTATCCTAACCCTAACCCTAGCCCTAACACAAACCAAACCCCTAACCCTAACCCTAACCCAAACCCTAACCCTAACCCTAACCCTAACTCACACCCTAACAATAACCCTTACCCTATCCCTAACCCAAACCCTAACCCTAAACCTAACCCTAACCCTAATCCTAAACCTAACCCTAACCCAAAAACTAACCCTAACACTAGCCCTAACCCTAAAACTAACCCAAACCCTAACCCTAACCCTAACCCATAACCTAACCCTACCTCTAATCCTAACCCTTACCCTAATCAAAATCCTAACATTAACCCTAAACCTAACCCTTTCCCGAAACCTAAACCTAACCCTAATCCTAACCCTAATCCTAACCCTAACCCTAACCGTAACCCTAACCCTAATCCTAACCCTAACCCTAACCCTAACCTTAACACAAACACAAACCCTAACCCTAACCCAACCCGTAACCCTAACCCTAACCCTAACCCTAACAAAAACCCTAACCCTCACCCTAACCTTACCCTAACCCTAACCCAAACAATAACACTATCCCTAACCTTAACCCTAATGCTAAGCCTAAACCTAACTCAAACTCAAAACCTAACCCTAAACCAAACCCTAACGAAAACCCTAACCCTAACACTAACCTAACCCTAAATCAAACCCTAAACATTACCCTAACTCTAACCCGAATCCAAACCCTAACCCTAAACCTAAACCTAACCAAAAACCTAACCCTAACCCTAACCCTAATCAAACCCCTAACATTAACCCTAACCCTAACCCTAACCCAAAACCTAAACCTAACCCTAATCCTTACCCTAACCCTAACCCTAACCCTAACCCTAACCCTAACACAAACCCAACCCCTAACCCTAACACAAACCCAAATCCTAACCCTAACCCTAACCCTAACCCTAACCCTAACCCTAACCCTAACTCAAACCCTAAACCTAACCCTAACCCAAACCCTAACCCTAAACCTAACTCTAACCCTTATCCTAAACCTAAATCTAACGCAAAAAATAACACTAACCCTAAACCAAACCTTAACCCTAACCCTAACCCTAACCCAAACCCTAACCCTTACCCAAACCCTAAACCTAACCCTAACCCAAACCCTAGCCCTAACCCTAACCCTAATCCTAACCCTAACCTAACCCTAACCCTAACCCTAACCCTAACCCAAACCCTAACACTAACACTAACCCTAACCCTAACACTAACCCAAACCCTAACCATAACCCTAACCCAAACCAAAGCCTTAACCCTAACTCTAATCCTATCCCTAACCCTAATCCTAACCATAACCCTAACACTTATCCTAACCCTAAACCTAACCCTAACCCAAACCCAACCCCTAACCCTAACCCTAACCCAAACCCTAACCCTAACCCTAACCCTAACCCAAACCCTAACCCTAACCCTAAGCCTAACCCTAACCCAAACCCTAACCCTAACCCTAACCCTAACCCAAACCCTAAACCTAAACCTAACCCTAACCCTAATCCTAACCCTAACCCTAACCCAAAAACTAACCCTAACACTAACCCTTACCCTAAAACTAACCCAAACCCTAACCCTAACCCTAACCAAAACCAAAACCCTAACCCTAAATCTAATCCTAACCCTAACCCTAACCCTAATCAAAACCCTAACATTAACCCTAACCCTAACCCTAACCCAAAACCTAAACCTAGCCCTTATCCTAACGCTAACCGTAACCCTAACGCTAGTCCTAACCCTAACCCTAACCCTAACACAAACCCAACCCCTAACCCTAACACAAACCCAAACCCTAACCCTAACCCTAACCCAAACCCTAACGCTAAACCTAGCTCTAACCCTTATCCTAACCCTAAATCTAACGCAAAAAATAACACTAACCCTAAACCAAACCTTAACCCTAACCCTAACCCTAACCCTAACCCAAACCCTAACCCTTACCCAAACCCTAAACCTAACCCTAACCCTAACCCTAATCCTTACCCTAACCCTAACTCTAACACAAACCCTACCCCTAACCCTAACCCTAACCCTAACTCAAACCCTAACGATAACTCTAATTCTAATCCGAACCCAAAACGTAAACCTAACCCTAACACAAACTCTAACAAAACCCTAACAATAACCCTAACCGTAACCCTATTCCTAACCCTAACCCTAACCCTAACCCTAATCAAAACCTTAACATTAACCCTAACGCTAACCCTAACCCAAAACCTAAACCTAACCCTAATCCTAACCCTAACCCTAACCCTAACCCTAATCCTAACCCTAACCCTAACCCTAACACAAACCCAACCCCTAACCCTAACACAAACCCAAACCCTAACTCTAACCCTAACCCTAACCCTAACTCAAACCCTAAACCTAACCCTAACCCAAACCCTAACCCTAAACCTAGCTCTAACCCTTATCCTAACCCTAAATCTAACGCAAAAAATAACACTAACCCTAAACCAAACCTTAACCCTAACCCTAACCCTAACCCAAACCCTAACCCTTACCCAAACCCTAAACCTAACCCTAACCCTAACCCTAATCCTAACCCTAACCCTAACCCTAACACAAACCCAACCCCTAACCCTAACCCTAACTCAAACCCTAACGATAACTCTAATTCTAATCCGAACCCAAAACCTAAACTTAACCCTAACACAAACTCTAACCCAAACCCTAACAATAACCCTAACCGTAACCCTATTCCTAACCCTAACCGTAACCCTAACCCTATCCCTAACCCTATTCCTAACCCTAAACCTAACCCTAACCTTAACCCAAACCCTAACCCTAAACCTAACCGTAACCCAAACCCTAATCAAACCCTAACCCTATCCCAAACCCTAACACTAACACTAACCCTAACCGTAATCCTAAACCTAACCCTAACCCTAACCCTAACCCTAACCCTAACCCTATCCCAAACCCTAACACTAACACTAACCCTAACCGTAATCCTAAACCTAACCCTAACCCTAACCCAAAAAGTAAACCTAACCCTAAACCTAACCCTAACCCAAACCGTAACCCTAACCCAAATCCTAATCCTAACCCTAACCCTAATCTTAAAACTAACTCTAATCCTAACCCAAACCCTAACCCTAACCCTAACCCAAACCCTAACCCTAACCCTAACCCTAACCCTAACCCTAACCCTAAACCTAACCCAAATCATAACACTAACCCTAACCTTAACCCTAATGCTAAGCCTAAACCTAACTCAAACTCAAACCCTAACCCTAAACCTAACCCTAACCCAAACCCTAACCCTAACACTAACCTAAACCTAACTCAAACCCTAACCATAACTCTAACTCTAACCTGAACCCAATCCCTAACCCTAATCCTAAACCTAACCAAAAACCTAAACCTAACCCTAACCCTAATCCTAAACCTAACCCTAGCCCTAACACAAACCCAACCTCTACACTAACCCTAACCCTAACCCAAACCCTAACCCTAACCCTAACCCTAACCCTAACTCAAACCCTAACCCTAACCCTAACCCTAACCCAAACCCTAACCCTAACCCTAACTCAAACCCTAACCCTAACCCTAACCCTAACCCAAACCATAACAATATCCCTAACCTTAACCCTAATGCTAAGCCTAAACCTAACTCAAACTCAAAGCCTAACCCTAAACTTAACCCTAACCCAAACCCTAACCCTAACACTAACCTAACCCTAACTCAAACCTTAACCATTACCCTAACTCTAACCCGAATCCAAACCCTAACCCTAACCCTAAACCTAACCAAAAACCTAAACCTAACCCTAACCCTAACCCAAACCGAAACCCTAACCCTAAACCTAACCCTAACCCTAACCTAACCCTAACCCTAACCCTAACCCTAACCCTAATCTAACCCTAACCCTAATCCTAACCCTAACCCTAACTCAAACACTAACCCTAACCCTAACCCAAACCATAAACCTAAACCTAACCCTAACCCTTATCCTAACCCTAACCCAAACCCTAACACTTACCCAAACTCTAAACCTAAACCTACCCCTAACCCTAATCCTGACCCTAACCCTAACCCAAAAACTAACACTAACTCGAACCCTAATCCAAACCCTAATCCTAAACCTAACCCTAACACAAACCCTAACCCTAACCCACCCCGTAACCCTAACTCAAACCCTAACGATAACTCTAATTCTAATCCGAACCCAAAACCTAAACCTAACCCTAACACAAACTCTAACCCAAACCCTAACAATAACCCTAACCGTAACCCTATTCCTAACCCTAACCGTAACCCTAACCCTATCCCTAACCCTATTCCTAACCCTAAACCTAACCCTAACCTTAACCCAAACCCTAACCCTAAACCTAACCGTAACCCAAACCCTAATCAAACCCTAATCACACCCTAACACTAACACTAACCCTAACCGTAATCCTAAACCTAACCCTAACCCTAACCCAAAAAGTAAACCTAACCGTAACCCTAACCCTAACCCTAACCCTAACCCTAACCCTAACCCTAACCCAAAAACTAACCCTAATACTAACCCTAACCCTAAAACTAACCCAAAACCTAAACCTAACCCTAATCCTAACCCTAACCCTAATCCTAACCCTAACCCTAACCCTAACCCTAACACAAACCCAACCCCTAACCCTAACACAAACACAACCCCTAACCCTAACCCTAACCCTAACTCAAACCCAAACCCTAACCCTAACCCAAACCCTAACCCTAAACCTAACTCTAACCCTTATCCTAAACCTAAATCTAACGCAAAAAATAACACTAACCCTAAACCAATCCTTAACCCTAACCCTAAACCAAACCATAACCCTAAACCTAACCCTAACCCTAATCCTAACCCTAACCCTAACCCAAATACTAACCCTAACCCTATTCCTAACCCTAACCCTAAACCTAAACTTAACACAAACCCTAACACAAACCCTAACCCTAAACCCTAACCCAAACCCTATCCCTAACTCTAACCCTAACCCTAAATCAAATTCTAACCCTAACTCTAACCGTAACCCAAAACCTATACCTAACCCTAACACAAACCCTAGCCTAAACCCTAACAATAACCCTAACCCTAACCCTAAATCTAACCCTAACCCTAATCCTAACCCTAACCCTAACCCTAACCCAAACCATAACACTAACTCTAACCTTAACCCTAATGCTAAGCCTAAACCTAACTCAAACTCAAAACCTAACCCTAAACCTAACCCTAACCCAAACCCTAACCCTAACACTAACCTAACACTAACTCAAACCCTAAGCATAAACCTAACTCTAACCCGAACCCAAACCCAAAACCTAACCCTAAACCTAACCAAAAACCTAAACCTAACCCTAACCCAAACCCTAACCCTAACACTAACCCTAACCCTAACACTAACCCAAACCCTAACCCTAACCCAAACCATAACCCTAACCCTAACTCTCATCCTATCCCTAAACCTAATCCTAACCCTAAACCTAACCCTTATTCTAACCCTAGCCATATCCCTAACACAAACCCAACCCCTAACCCTAACACTAACCCAAACCCTAACCCTAAACCTAACCCTAACTCAAACCCTAACCCTAACCCTAATGCTAACCCTAACCCAAACCCTAAGCCTAAACCTAACCCTAACCCTAATCCTAAACCTAACCCTAACCCAAAAACTAACCCTAACACTAACCCTAACCCTAAAACTAACCCAAACCCTAACCCTAACCCTAACCTAAACCAAAACCCTAACCCTAACTCTAACCCTATCCCTAACCCTAATCCTAACCCTAACCCTTATCCTAACCCTAACCCTAGCCCTAACACAAACCAAACCCCTAACCCTAACTCTAACCCAAACCCTAACCCTAACCCTAACCCTAACTCACACCCTAATAATAACCCTTACCCTATCCCCAACCCAAACCCTAACCCTAAACCTAACCCTAACCCTAATCCTAAACCTAACCCTAACCCAAAAACTAACCCTAACACTAACCCTAACCCTAAAACTAACCCCAACCCTAACCCTAACCCTAACCTAAACCAAAATCCTAACCCTAACTCTAATCCTAACCCTAACCCTAATCAAAATCCTAACATTAACCCTAAACCTAACCCTATCCCGAAACCTAAACCTAACCCTAATCCTAACCCTAATCCTAACCCTAACCCTAACCCTAACCCTAATCCTAACCCTAACCCTAACCCTAACACAAACACAAACCCTAACCCTAACCCAAACCGTAAACCTAACCCTAACCCTAACCCTAACAAAAACCCTAACCCTCACCCTAACCCTAAACCTAACCCTAACCCAAACCCTAACCCAAATCCTAACCCTAACCCTAACCCTAACCCTAACCCTAACCCTAACCCTAACTCAAACACTAACTCTAACCCTAACCCAAACCATAACCCTAAACCTAACCCTAACCCTTATCCTAACCCTAAACCTAACCCAAAAAATAACACTAACCCTAAACCAAACCCTAACCCTAATCCTAACCCTAACCCAAACCCTAACACTTACCCAAATTCTAAACCTAAACCTAACCCTAACCCTAATCCTGACCCTAACCCTAACCCAAAAATTAACACGAACTCGAACCCTAATCCAAACCCTAATTCTAAACCTAACCCTAACACAAACCCTAACCCTAACCCAACCCCTAACCCTAACTCAAACCCTAACGATAACTCTAATTCTAATCCGAACCCAAAACCTAAAGCTAACCCTAACACAAACTCTAACCCAAACCCTAACAATAACCCTAACCGTAACCCTATTCCTAACCCTAACCGTAACCCTAACCCTATCCCTAACCCTATTCCTAACCCTAAACCTAACCCTAACCTTAACCCAAACCCTAACCCTAAACCTAACAGTAACCCAAACCCTAATTAAACCCTAACCCTATCCCAAACCCTAACACTAACACTAACCCTAACCGTAATCCTAAACCTAACCCTAACCCTAACCCAAACCGTAACCCTAACCCTAACCCTAACCCAAACCCTAACCCTAACCCTAACCCTAACCCTAACCCTAACCCTAACCCTAACCCAAACCATAAAACTAACCCTAACCTTAACCCTAATGCTAAGCCTAAACCTAACTCAAACTCAAACCCTAACCCTAAACCTAACCCTAACCCAAACCCTAACGCTAACACTAACCTAACCCTAACTCAAACCCTAATCATAACCCTAACTCTAACCTGAACCCAAACCCTAACCCTAACCCTAAACCTAACCAAAAACATAAACCTAACCCTAACCCTAATCCTAAACCTAACCCTAGCCCTAACACAAACCCAACCTCTACACTAACCCTAACCCTAAACCAAACCCTAACCCTAAACCTAACCCTAACCCTAACTCAAACCATAACCCTAACCCTAACCCTAACCCTAACCCAAACCCTAACCCTAACCCTAACTCAAACCCTAACCCTAACCCAAACCATAACAATATCCCTAACCTTAACCGTAATGCTAAGCCTAAACCTAACTCAAACTCAAAGCCTAACCCTAAACCTAACCCTAACCCAAACCCTAACACTAACACTAACCTAACCCTAACTCAAACCCTAACCATTACCCTAACTCTAACCCGAATCCAAACCCTAACCCTAACCCTAAACCTAACCAAAAACCTAAACCTAACCCTAACCCTAACCCAAACCGAAACCCTAACCCTAACACCAACCCTAACCCTAACCCTAACCCTAACTCAAACCCTAACCCTAACCCTAAACCCTAACCCAAACCCTATCCCTAACCCTAATCCCAAACCCTAACCCTAACTAAAACTCTAACCCTAACTCTAACCCTAACCCAAAAACTAAACCTAACCCTAACACAAACCCTAACCTAAAACCTAACAATAACCCTAAACCTAACCCTAAATCTAACCCTAACACTAATCCTAACCCTAACCCTAACCCTAACCCAAACCATAACACTATCCCTAACCTTAACCCTAATGCTAAGCCGAAACCTAACTCAAACTCAAACCCTAACCCTAAACCTAACCCTAACGAAAACCCTAACCCTAACACTAACCTAACCCTAAATCAAACCCTAAACATTACCCTAACTCTAACCCGAATCCAAACCCTAACTCTAAACCTAAACCTAACCAAAAACCTAACCCTAACCCTAACCCTAATCAAACCCCTAACATTAACCCTAACCCTAACCCTAACCCAAAACCTAAACCTAACCCTAATCCTTACCCTAACCCTAACCCTAACCCTAACCCTAACCCTAACACAAACCCAACCCCTAACCCTAACACAAACCCAAATCCTAACCCTAACCCTAACCCTAACCCTAACCCTAACTCAAACCCTAAACCTAACCCTAACCCAAACCCTAACCCTAAACCTAACTCTAACCCTTATCCTAAACCTAAATCTAACGCAAAAAATAACACTAACCCTAAACCAAACCTTAACCCTAACCCTAACCCTAACCCAAACCCTAACCCTTACCCAAACCCTAAACATAACCCTAACCCTAACCCTAGCCCTAACCCTAACCCTAATCCTAACCCTAACCTAACCCTAACCCTAACCATAACCCTAACCCAAACCCTAACACTAACACTAACCCTAACCCTAACACTAACCCAAACCCTAACCCTAACCCTAACCCAAACCAAAACCTTAACCCTAACTCTAATCCTATCCCTAACCCTAATCCTAACCATAACCCTAACACTTATCCTAACCCTAAACCTAACCCTAACCCAAACCCAACCCCTAACCCTAACCCTAACCCAAACCCTAACCCTAACCCTAACCCTAACCCAAACCCTAACCCTAACCCTAAGCCTAACCCTAACCCAAACCCTAACCCTAAACCTAACCCTAACCCAAACCCTAAACCTAAACCTAACCCTAACCCTAATCCTAACCCTAACCCTAACCCAAAAACTAACCCTAACACTAACCCTTACCCTAAAACTAACCCAAAACCTAACCCTAACCCTAACCAAAACCAAAACCCTAACCCTAAATCTAATCCTAACCCTAACCCTAACCCTAATCAAAACCCTAAAATTAACCCTAACCCTAACCCTAACCCAAAACCTAAACCTAACCCTTATCCTAACGCTAACCCTAACCCTAACCCTAATCCTAACCCTAACCCTAACCCTAACACAAACCCAACCCCTAACCCTAACACAAACCCAAACCCTAACCCTAACCCTAAACCAAACCCTAACCCTAAACCTAGCTCTAACCCTTATCCTAACCCTAAATCTAACGCAAAAAATAACACTAACCCTAAACCAAACCTTAACCCTAACCCTAACCCTAACCCAAACCCTAACCCTTACCCAAACCCTAAACCTAACCCTAACCCTAACCCTAATCCTTACCCTAACCCTAACCATAACACAAACCCAACCCCTAACCCTAACCCTAACC
Source organism: Eospalax fontanierii (assembly GCA_035773235.1). Lineage (NCBI taxonomy): Eukaryota > Metazoa > Chordata > Mammalia > Rodentia > Spalacidae > Eospalax > Eospalax fontanierii. The sequence continues at coordinate 204,227 of JAJHUQ010000061.1, read as the reverse complement.
CTAACTCAAACCCTAACGATAACTCTAATTCTAATCCGAACCCAAAACGTAAACCTAAACCTAACACAAACTCTAACCCAAACCCTAACAATAACCCTAACCGGAACCCTATTCCTAACCCTAACCCTAACCCTAACCCTAATCAAAACCTTAACATTAACCCTAACGCTAACCCTAACCCAAAACCTAAACCTAACCCTAATCCTAACCCTAACCCTAACCCTAACCCTAATCCTAACCCTAACCCTAACCCTAACACAAACCCAACCCCTAACCCTAACACAAACCCAAACCCTAACTCTAACCCTAACCCTAACCCTAACTCAAACCCTAAACCTAACCCTAACCCAAACCATAACCCTAAACCTAGCTCTAACCCTTATCCTAACCCTAAATCTAACGCAAAAAATAACACTAACCCTAAACCAAACCTTAACCCTAACCCTAACCCTAACCCAAACCCTAACCCTTACCCAAACCCTAAACCTAACCCTAACCCTAACCCTAATCCTAACCCTAACCCTAACCCTAACACAAACCCAACCCCTAACCCTAACCCTAACTCAAACCCTAACGATAACTCTAATTCTAATCCGAACCCAAAACCTAAACTTAACCCTAACACAAACTCTAACCCAAACCCTAACAATAACCCTAACCGTAGCCCTATTCCTAACCCTAACCGTAACCCTAACCCTATCCCTAACCCTATTCCTAACCCTAAACCTAACCCTAACCTTAACCCAAACCCTAACCCTAAACCTAACCGTAACCCAAACCCTAATCAAACCCTAACCCTATCCCAAACCCTAACACTAACACTAACCCTAACCGTAATCCTAAACCTAACCCTAACCCTAACCCAAAAAGTAAACCTAACCCTAAACCTAACCCTAACCCAAACCGTAACCCTAACCCAAATCCTAATCCAAAGCCTAACCCTAATCTTAAACCTAACTCTAATCCTAACCCAAACCCTAACCCTAACCCTAACCCTAACCCTAACCCAAACCCTAACCCTAACCCTAACCCTAACCCTAACACTAAACCCAACCCAAACCCAAACCATAACACAAACCCTAACCTTAACCCTAATGCTAAGCCTAAACCTAACTCAAACTCAAACCCTAACCCTAAACCTAACCCTAACCCAAACCCTAATCAAACCCTAATCATACCCTAACACTAACACTAACCCTAACCGTAATCCTAAACCTAACCCTAACCCTAACCCAAAAAGTAAACCTAAACCTAACTCTAACCCTAACCCTAACCCTAACCCTAACCCTATCCCAAACCCTAACCCTAACCCAAAAACTAACCCTAATACTAACCCTAACCTTAAAACTAACCCAAAACCTAAACCTAACCCTAATCCTAACCCTAACCCTAATCCTAACCCTAACCCTAACCCTAACCCTAACACAAACCCAACCCCTAACCCTAACACAAACACAACCCCTAACCCTAACCCTAACCCTAACTCAAACCCTAACCCTAACCCTCACCCAAACCCTAACCCTAAACCTAACTCTAACCCTTATCCTAAACCTAAATCTAACGCAAAAAATAACACTAACCCTAAACCAATCCTTAACCCTAACCCTAAACCAAACCATAACCCTAAACCTAACCCTAACCCTAATCCTAACCCTAACCCTAACCCAAATCCTAACCCTAACCCTATTCCTAACCCTAACCCTAAACCTAAACTTAACACAAACCCTAACACAAACCCTAACCCTAAACCCTAACCCATACCCTATCCCTAACTCTAACCCTAACCCTAAATCAAATTCTAACCCTAACTCTAACCGTAACCCAAAACCTATACCTAACCCTAACACAAACCCTAGCCTAAACCCTAACAATAACGCTAACCCTAACCCTAAATCTAACCCTAACCCTAATCCTAACCCTAACCCTAACCCTAACCCAAACCATAACACTAACTCTAACCTTAACCCTAATGCTAAGCCTAAACCTAACTCAAACTCAAAACCTAACCCTAAACCTAACCCTAACCCAAACCCTAACCCTAACACTAACCTAACACTAACTCAAACCCTAAGCATAAACCTAACTCTATCCCGAACCCAAACCCAAACCCTAACCCTAAACCTAACCAAAAACCTAAACCTAACCCTAACCCTAACCCTAACCCAAACCCTAACCCTAACACTAACCCTAACCCTAACACTAACCCAAACCCTAACCCTAACCCAAACCATAACCCTAACCCTAACTCTCATCCTATCCCTAAACCTAATCCTAATCCTAAACCTAACCCTTATTCTAACCCTAGCCATATCCCTAACACAAACCCAACCCCTAACCCTAACACTAACCCAAACCCTAACCCTAAACCTAACCCTAACTCAAACCCTAACCCTAACCCTAATGCTAACCCTAACCCAAACCCTAAGCCTAAACCTAACCCTAACCCTAATCCTAAACCTAACCCTAACCCAAAAACTAACCCTAACACTAACCCTAACCCTAAAACTAACCCAAACCCTAACCCTAACCCTAACCTAAACCAAAACCCTAACCCTAACTCTAACCCTATCCCTAACCCTAATCCTAACCCTAACCCTTATCCTAACCCTAACCCTAGCCCTAACACAAACCAAACCCCTAACCCTAACTCTAACCCAAACCCTAACCCTAACCCTAACCCTAACTCACACCCTAACAATAACCCTTACCCTATCCCTAACCCAAACCCTAACCCTAAACCTAACCCTAACCCTAATCCTAAACCTAACCCTAACTCAAAAACTAACCCTAACACTAACCCTAACCCTAAAACTAACCCCAACCCTAACCCTAACCCTAACCTAAACCAAAATCCTAACCCTAACTCTAATCCTAACCCTAACCCTAATCAAAATCCTAACATTAACCCTAAACCTAACCCTATCCCGAAACCTAAACCTAACCCTAATCCTAACCCTAATCCTAACCCTAACCCTAACCCTAACCCTAACCCTAATCCTAACCCTAACCCTAACCCTAACACAAACACAAACCCTAACCCTAACCCAAACCGTAACCCTAACCCTAACCCTAACACAAACCCAACCCCTAACCCTAACACAAACACAACCCCTAACCCTAACCCTAACCCTAACTCAAACCCTAACCCTAACCCTAACCCAAAACCTAACCCTAAACCTAACTCTAACCCTTATCCTAACCCTAAATCTAACGCAAATATAACACTAACCCTAAACCAAACCTTAACCCTAACCCTAAACCAAACCATAACCCTAAACCTAACCCTAACTCTAATCCTAACAGTAACCCTAACCCAAATCCTAACCCTAACCCTATTCCTAACCCTAACCCTAAACCTAAACTTAACACAAACCCTAACACAAACCCTAACCCTAAACCCTAACCCAAACCCTAAACCTAACTCTAACCCTATCCCTAAATCAAATTCTAACACTAACTCTAACCGTAACCCAAAACCTATACCTAACCCTAACACAAACCCTAGCCTAAACCCCAACAATAACCCTAACCCTAACCCTAAATCTAACCCTAAACCTAATCCTAACCCTAACCCTAACCCTAACCCAAACCATAACACTAACTCTAACCTTAACCCTAATGCTAAGCCTAAACCTAACTCAAACTCAAACCCAAACCCTAAACCTAACCCTAACCCAAACCCTAACCCTAACACTAACTCAAACCCTAAGCATAAACCTAACTCTAACCCGAACCCAAACCCAAACCCTAACCCTAAACCTAACCAAAAACCTAAACCTAACCCTAACCCTAACCCTAGCCCAAACCCTAACCCTAACACTAACCCTAACCCTAACACTAACCCAAACCCTAACCCTAACCCAAACCATAACCCTAACCCTAACTCTCATCCTATCCATAAACCTAATCCTAACCCTAAACCTAACCCTTATTCTAACCCTAGCCATATCCCTAACACAAACCCAACCTCTAACCCTAACACTAACCCAAACCCTAACCCTAAACCTAACCCTAACTCAAACCCTAACCCTAACCCTAATGCTAACCCTAACCCAAACCCTAAGCCTAAACCTAACCCTAACCCTAATCCTAAACCTAACCCTAACCCAAAAACTAACCCTAACACTAACCCTAATCCTAAAACTAACCCAAACCCTAACCCTAACCCTAACCTAAACCAAAACCCTAACCCTAACTCTAACCCTATCCCTAACCCTAATCCTAACC
>JAJHUQ010000061.1:137500-195000 GCA_035773235.1 Eospalax fontanierii | reverse complement strand
TAACTCTAACCGTAACCCAAAACCTATACCTAACCCTAACACAAACCCTAGCCTAAACCCTAACAATAACCCTACCCCTACCCCTAACTCAGACCCTACCCCTACTCCTAACCCTAACCCTAACCCTAACCCAAACCAAAACACTAACTCTAACCTTAACCCTAATGCTAAGCCTAACCCTAACTCAAACTCAAAACCTAACCCTAAACCTAACCCTAACCCAAACCCTAACCCTAACACTAACCTAACACTAACTCAAACCCTAAGCATAAACCTAACTCTAACCCGAACCCAAACCCAAAACCTAACCCTAAACCTAACCAAAAACCTAAACCTAACCCTAACCCAAACCCTAACCCTAACACTAACCCTAACCCTAACACTAACCCAAACCCTAACCCTAACCCAAACCATAACCCTAACCCTAACTCTCATCCTATCCCTAAACCTAATCCTAACCCTAAACCTAACCCTTATTCTAACCCTAGCCATATCCCTAACACAAACCCAACCCCTAACCCTAACACTAACCCAAACCCTAACCCTAAACCTAACCCTAACTCAAACCCTAACCCTAACCCTAATGCTAACCCTAACCCAAACCCTAAGCCTAAACCTAACCCTAACCCTAATCCTAAACCTAACCCTAACCCAAAAACTAACCCTAACACTAACCCTAACCCTAAAACTAACCCAAACCCTAACCCTAACCCTAACCTAAACCAAAACCCTAACCCTAACTCTAACCCTATCCCTAACCCTAATCCTAACCCTAACCCTTATCCTAACCCTAACCCTAGCCCTAACACAAACCAAACCCCTAACCCTAACTCTAACCCAAACCCTAACCCTAACCCTAACCCTAACTCACACCCTAATAATAACCCTTACCCTATCCCCAACCCAAACCCTAACCCTAAACCTAACCCTAACCCTAATCCTAAACCTAACCCTAACCCAAAAACTAACCCTAACACTAACCCTAACCCTAAAACTAACCCCAACCCTAACCCTAACCCTAACCTAAACCAAAATCCTAACCCTAACTCTAATCCTAACCCTAACCCTAATCAAAATCCTAACATTAACCCTAAACCTAACCCTATCCCGAAACCTAAACCTAACCCTAATCCTAACCCTAATCCTAACCCTAACCCTAACCCTAACCCTAATCCTAACCCTAACCCTAACCCTAACACAAACACAAACCCTAACCCTAACCCAAACCGTAAACCTAACCCTAACCCTAACCCTAACAAAAACCCTAACCCTCACCCTAACCCTAAACCTAACCGTAACCCAAACCCTAACCCAAATCCTAACCCTAACCCTAACCCTAACCCTAACCCTAACCCTAACCCTAACTCAAACACTAACCCTAACCCTAACCCAAACCATAACCCTAAACCTAACCCTAACCCTTATCCTAACCCTAAACCTAACCCAAAAAATAACACTAACCCTAAACCAAACCCTAACCCTAATCCTAACCCTAACCCAAACCCTAACACTTACCCAAATTCTAAACCTAAACCTAACCCTAACCCTAATCCTGACCCTAACCCTAACCCAAAAATTAACACGAACTCGAACCCTAATCCAAACCCTAATCCTAAACCTAACCCTAACACAAACCCTAACCCTAACCCAACCCCTAACCCTAACTCAAACCCTAACGATAACTCTAATTCTAATCCGAACCCAAAACCTAAAGCTAACCCTAACACAAACTCTAACCCAAACCCTAACAATAACCCTAACCGTAACCCTATTCCTAACCCTAACCGTAACCCTAACCCTATCCCTAACCCTATTCCTAACCCTAAACCTAACCCTAACCTTAACCCAAACCCTAACCCTAAACCTAACAGTAACCCAAACCCTAATTAAACCCTAACCCTATCCCAAACCCTAACACTAACACTAACCCTAACCGTAATCCTAAACCTAACCCTAACCCTAACCCAAACCGTAACCCTAACCCTAACCCTAACCCAAACCCTAACCCTAACCCTAACCCTAACCCTAACCCTAACCCTAACCCTAACCCAAACCATAAAACTAACCCTAACCTTAACCCTAATGCTAAGCCTAAACCTAACTCAAACTCAAACCCTAACCCTAAACCTAACCCTAACCCAAACCCTAACGCTAACACTAACCTAACCCTAACTCAAACCCTAATCATAACCCTAACTCTAACCTGAACCCAAACCCTAACCCTAACCCTAAACCTAACCAAAAACATAAACCTAACCCTAACCCTAATCCTAAACCTAACCCTAGCCCTAACACAAACCCAACCTCTACACTAACCCTAACCCTAAACCAAACCCTAACCCTAAACCTAACCCTAACCCTAACTCAAACCATAACCCTAACCCTAACCCTAACCCTAACCCAAACCCTAACCCTAACCCTAACTCAAACCCTAACCCTAACCCAAACCATAACAATATCCCTAACCTTAACCGTAATGCTAAGCCTAAACCTAACTCAAACTCAAAGCCTAACCCTAAACCTAACCCTAACCCAAACCCTAACACTAACACTAACCTAACCCTAACTCAAACCCTAACCATTACCCTAACTCTAACCCGAATCCAAACCCTAACCCTAACCCTAAACCTAACCAAAAACCTAAACCTAACCCTATCCCTAACCCAAACCGAAACCCTAACCCTAACACCAACCCTAACCCTAACCCTAACCCTAACTCAAACCCTAACCCTAACCCTAAACCCTAACCCAAACCCTATCCCTAACCCTAATCCCAAACCCTAACCCTAACTAAAACTCTAACCCTAACTCTAACCCTAACCCAAAAACTAAACCTAACCCTAACACAAACCCTAACCTAAAACCTAACAATAACCCTAAACCTAACCCTAAATCTAACCCTAACACTAATCCTAACCCTAACCCTAACCCTAACCCAAACCATAACACTATCCCTAACCTTAACCCTAATGCTAAGCCGAAACCTAACTCAAACTCAAACCCTAACCCTAAACCTAACCCTAACGAAAACCCTAACCCTAACACTAACCTAACCCTAAATCAAACCCTAAACATTACCCTAACTCTAACCCGAATCCAAACCCTAACTCTAAACCTAAACCTAACCAAAAGCCTAACCCTAACCCTAACCCTAATCAAACCCCTAACATTAACCCTAACCCTAACCCTAACCCAAAACCTAAACCTAACCCTAATCCTTACCCTAACCCTAACCCTAACCCTACCCCTAACCCTAACACAAACCCAACCCCTAACCCTAACACAAACCCAAATCCTAACCCTAACCCTAACCCTAACCCTAACCCTAACTCAAACCCTAAACCTAACCCTAACCCAAACCCTAACCCTAAACCTAACTCTAACCCTTATCCTAAACCCAAATCTAACGCAAAAAATAACACTAACCCTAAACCAAACCTTAACCCTAACCCTAACCCTAACCCAAACCCTAACCCTTACCCAAACCCTAAACATAACCCTAACCCTAACCCTAGCCCTAACCCTAACCCTAATCCTAACCCTAACCTAACCCTAACCCTAACCATAACCCTAACCCAAACCCTAACACTAACACTAACCCTAACCCTAACCCTAACCCAAACCCTAACCCTAACCCTAACCCAAACCAAAACCTTAACCCTAACTCTAATCCTATCCCTAACCCTAATCCTAACCATAACCCTAACACTTATCCTAACCCTAAACCTAACCCTAACCCAAACCCAACCCCTAACCCTAACCCTAACCCAAACCCTAACCCTAACCCTAACCCTAACCCAAACCCTAACCCTAACCCTAAGCCTAACCCTAACCCAAACCCTAACCCTAAACCTAACCCTAACCCAAACCCTAAACCTAAACCTAACCCTAACCCTAATCCTAACCCTAACCCTAACCCAAAAACTAACCCTAACACTAACCCTTACCCTAAAACTAACCCAAAACCTAACCCTAACCCTAACCAAAACCAAAACCCTAACCCTAAATCTAATCCTAACCCTAACCCTAACCCTAATCAAAACCCTAAAATTAACCCTAACCCTAACCCTAACCCAAAACCTAAACCTAACCCTTATCCTAACGCTAACCCTAACCCTAACCCTAATCCTAACCCTAACCCTAACCCTAACACAAACCCAACCCCTAACCCTAACACAAACCCAAACCCTAACCCTAACCCTAAACCAAACCCTAACCCTAAACCTAGCTCTAACCCTTATCCTAACCCTAAATCTAACGCAAAAAATAACACTAACCCTAAACCAAACCTTAACCCTAACCCTAACCCTAACCCAAACCCTAACCCTTACCCAAACCCTAAACCTAACCCTAACCCTAACCCTAATCCTTACCCTAACCCTAACCATAACACAAACCCAACCCCTAACCCTAACCCTAACCCTAACTCAAACCCTAACGATAACTCTAATTCTAATCCGAACCCAAAACGTAAACCTAAACCTAACACAAACTCTAACCCAAACCCTAACAATAACCCTAACCGTAACCCTATTCCTAACCCTAACCCTAACCCTAACCCTAATCAAAACCTTAACATTAACCCTAACGCTAACCCTAACCCAAAACCTAAACCTAACCCTAATCCTAACCCTAACCCTAACCCTAACCCTAATCCTAACCCTAACCCTAACCCTAACACAAACCCAACCCCTAACCCTAACACAAACCCAAACCCTAACTCTAACCCTAACCCTAACCCTAACTCAAACCCTAAACCTAACCCTAACCCAAACCATAACCCTAAACCTAGCTCTAACCCTTATCCTAACCCTAAATCTAACGCAAAAAATAACACTAACCCTAAACCAAACCTTAACCCTAACCCTAACCCTAACCCAAACCCTAACCCTTACCCAAACCCTAAACCTAACCCTAACCCTAACCCTAATCCTAACCCTAACCCTAACCCTAACACAAACCCAACCCCTAACCCTAACCCAAACTCAAACCCTAACGATAACTCTAATTCTAATCCGAACCCAAAACCTAAACTTAACCCTAACGCAAACTCTAACCCAAACCCTAACAATAACCCTAACCGTAACCCTATTCCTAACCCTAACCGTAACCCTAACCCTATCCCTAACCCTATTCCTAACCCTAAACCTAACCCTAACCTTAACCCAAACCCTAACCCTAAACCTAACCGTAACCCAAACCCTAATCAAACCCTAACCCTATCCCAAACCCTAACACTAACACTAACCCTAACCGTAATCCTAAACCTAACCCTAACCCTAACCCAAAAAGTAAACCTAACCCTAAACCTAACCCTAACCCAAACGGTAACCCTAACCCAAATCCTAATCCTAACCCTAACCCTAATCTTAAACCTAACTCTAATCCTAACCCAAACCCTAACCCTAACCCTAACCCTAACCCTAACCCAAACCCTAACCCTAACCCTAACCCTAACACTAAACCCAACCCAAACCCAAACCATAACACAAACCCTAGCCTTAACCCTAATGCTAAGCCTAAACCTTACTCAAACTCAAACCCTAACCCTAAACCTAACCCTAACCCAAACCCTAATCAAACCCTAATCATACCCTAACACTAACACTAACCCTAACCGTAATCCTAAACCTAACCCTAACCCTAACCCAAAAAGTAAACCTAAACGTAACCCTAACCCTAACCCTAACCCTAACCCTAACCCTAACCCTAACCCTAACCCTAACCCTAACCCAAAAACTAACCCTAATACTAACCCTAACCCTAAAACTAACCCAAAACCTAAACCTAACCCTAATCCTAACCCTAACCCTAATCCTAACCCTAACCCTAACCCTAACCCTAACACAAACCCAACCCCTAACCCTAACACAAACACAACCCCTAACCCTAACCCTAACCCTAACTCAAACCCTAACCCTAACCCTAACCCAAACCCTAACCCTAAACCTAACTCTAACCCTTATCCTAAACCTAAATCTAACGCAAAAAATAACACTAACCCTAAACCAATCCTTAACCCTAACCCTAAACCAAACCATAACCCTAAACCTAACCCTAACCCTAATCCTAACCCTAACCCTAACCCAAATCCTAACCCTAACCCTATTCCTAACCCTAACCCTAAACCTAAACTTAACACAAACCCTAACACAAACCCTAACCCTAAACCCTAACCCATACCCTATCCCTAACTCTAACCCTAACCCTAAATCAAATTCTAACCCTAACTCTAACCGTAACCCAAAACCTATACCTAACCCTAACACAAACCCTAGCCTAAACCCTAACAATAACGCTAACCCTAACCCTAAATCTAACCCTAACCCTAATCCTAACCCTAACCCTAACCCTAACCCAAACCATAACACTAACTCTAACCTTAACCCTAATGCTAAGCCTAAACCTAACTCAAACTCAAAACCTAACCCTAAACCTAACCCTAACCCAAACCCTAACCCTAACACTAACCTAACACTAACTCAAACCCTAAGCATAAACCTAACTCTATCCCGAACCCAAACCCAAACCCTAACCCTAAACCTAACCAAAAACCTAAACCTAACCCTAACCCTAACCCTAACCCAAACCCTAACCCTAACACTAACCCTAACCCTAACACTAACCCAAACCCTAACCCTAACCCAAACCATAACCCTAACCCTAACTCTCATCCTATCCCTAAACCTAATCCTAATCCTAAACCTAACCCTTATTCTAACCCTAGCCATATCCCTAACACAAACCCAACCCCTAACCCTAACACTAACCCAAACCCTAACCCTAAACCTAACCCTAACTCAAACCCTAACCCTAACCCTAATGCTAACCCTAACCCAAACCCTAAGCCTAAACCTAACCCTAACCCTAATCCTAAACCTAACCCTAACCCAAAAACTAACCCTAACACTAACCCTAACCCTAAAACTAACCCAAACCCTAACCCTAACCCTAACCTAAACCAAAACCCTAACCCTAACTCTAACCCTATCCCTAACCCTAATCCTAACCCTAACCCTTATCCTAACCCTAACCCTAGCCCTAACACAAACCAAACCCCTAACCCTAACTCTAACCCAAACCCTAACCCTAACCCTAACCCTAACTCACACCCTAACAATAACCCTTACCCTATCCCTAACCCAAACCCTAACCCTAAACCTAACCCTAACCCTAATCCTAAACCTAACCCTAACTCAAAAACTAACCCTAACACTAACCCTAACCCTAAAACTAACCCCAACCCTAACCCTAACCCTAACCTAAACCAAAATCCTAACCCTAACTCTAATCCTAACCCTAACCCTAATCAAAATCCTAACATTAACCCTAAACCTAACCCTATCCCGAAACCTAAACCTAACCCTAATCCTAACCCTAATCCTAACCCTAACCCTAACCCTAACCCTAACCCTAATCCTAACCCTAACCCTAACCCTAACACAAACACAAACCCTAACCCTAACCCAAACCGTAACCCTAACCCTAACCCTAACCCTAACAAAAACCCTAACCCTCACCCTAACCCTAACCCTAACCCTAACCCTAACCCTAACCCTAACCCTAACCCTAACTCAAACACTAACCCTAACCCTAACCCAAACCATAACCCTAAACCTAACCCTAACCATTATCCTAACCCTAAACCTAACCCAAAAAATAACACTAACCCTAAACCAAACCCTAACCCTAATCCTAACCCTAACCCAAACCCTAACACTTACCCAAATTCTAAACCGAAACCTAACCCTAACCCTAATCCTGACCCTAACCCTAACCCAAAAATTAACATGAACTCGAACCCTAATCCAAACCCTAATCCTAAACCTAACCCTAACACAAACCCTAACCCTAACCCAACCCCTAACCCTAACTCAAACCCTAACGATAACTCTAATTCTAATCCGAACCCAAAACCTAAAGCTAACCCTAACACAAACTCTAACCCAAACCCTAACAATAACCTTAACCGTAACCCTATTCCTAACCCTAACCGTAACCCTAACCCTATCCCTAACCCTATTCCTAACCCTAAACCTAACCCTAACCTTAACCCAAACCCTAACCCTAAACCTAACCGTAACCCAAACCCTAATCAAACCCTAACCCTATCCCAAACCCTAACACTAACACTAACCCTAACCGTAATCCTAAAACTAACCCTAACCCTAACCCAAACCGTAACCCTAACCCTAACCCTAACCCAAACCCTAACCCTAACCCTAACCCTAACCCTAACCCTAACCCTAACCCTAATCCTAACCCTAACCCTAACCCAAATCCTAACCCTAACCCTATTCCTAACCCTAACCCTAAACCTAAACTTAACACAAACCCTAACACAAACCCTAACCCTAAACCCTAACCCAAACCCTATCCCTAACTCTAACCCTAACCCTAAATCAAATTCTAACCCTAACTCTAACCGTAACCCAAAACCTATACCTAACCCTAACACAAACCCTAGCCTAAACCCTAACAATAAACCTAACCCTAACCCTAAATCTAACCCTAACCCTAATCCTAACCCTAACCCTAACCCTAACCCAAACCATAACACTAACTCTAACCTTAACCCTAATGCTAAGCCTAAACCTAACTCAAACTCAAAACCTAACCCTAAACCTAACCCTAACCCAAACCCTAACCCTAACACTAACCTAACACTAACTCAAACCCTAAGCATAAACCTAACTCTAACCCGAACCCAAACCCAAAACCTAACCCTAAACCTAACCAAAAACCTAAACCTAACCCTAACCCAAACCCTAACCCTAACACTAACCCTAACCCTAACACTAACCCAAACCCTAACCCTAACCCAAACCATAACCCTAACCCTAACTCTCATCCTATCCCTAAACCTAATCCTAACCCTAAACCTAACCCTTATTCTAACCCTAGCCATATCCCTAACACAAACCCAACCCCTAACCCTAACACTAACCCAAACCCTAACCCTAAACCTAACCCTAACTCAAACCCTAACCCTAACCCTAATGCTAACCCTAACCCAAACCCTAAGCCTAAACCTAACCCTAACCCTAATCCTAAACCTAACCCTAACCCAAAAACTAACCCTAACACTAACCCTAACCCTAAAACTAACCCAAACCCTAACCCTAACCCTAACCTAAACCAAAACACTAACCCTAACTCTAACCCTATCCCTAACCCTAATCCTAACCCTAACCCTTATCCTAACCCTAACCCTAGCCCTAACACAAACCAAACCCCTAACCCTAACTCTAACCCAAACCCTAACCCTAACCCTAACCCTAACTCACACCCTAATAATAACCCTTACCCTATCCCCAACCCAAACCCTAACCCTAAACCTAACCCTAACCCTAATCCTAAACCTAACCCTAACCCAAAAACTAACCCTAACACTAACCCTAACCCTAAAACTAACCCCAACCCTAACCCTAACCCTAACCTAAACCAAAATCCTAACCCTAACTCTAATCCTAACCCTAACCCTAATCAAAATCCTAACATTAACCCTAAACCTAACCCTATCCCGAAACCTAAACCTAACCCTAATCCTAACCCTAATCCTAACCCTAACCCTAACCCTAACCCTAATCCTAACCCTAACCCTAACCCTAACACAAACACAAACCCTAACCCTAACCCAAACCGTAAACCTAACCCTAACCCTAACCCTAACAAAAACCCTAACCCTCACCCTAACCCTAAACCTAACCCTAACCCAAACCCTAACCCAAATCCTAACCCTAACCCTAACCCTAACCCTAACCCTAACCCTAACCCTAACTCAAACACTAACCCTAACCCTAACCCAAACCATAACCCTAAACCTAACCCTAACCCTTATCCTAACCCTAAACCTAACCCAAAAAATAACACTAACCCTAAACCAAACCCTAACCCTAATCCTAACCCTAACCCAAACCCTAACACTTACCCAAATTCTAAACCTAAACCTAACCCTAACCCTAATCCTGACCCTAACCCTAACCCAAAAATTAACACGAACTCGAACCCTAATCCAAACCCTAATCCTAAACCTAACCCTAACACAAACCCTAACCCTAACCCAACCCCTAACCCTAACTCAAACCCTAACGATAACTCTAATTCTAATCCGAACCCAAAACCTAAAGCTAACCCTAACACAAACTCTAACCCAAACCCTAACAATAACCCTAACCGTAACCCTATTCCTAACCCTAACCGTAACCCTAACCCTATCCCTAACCCTATTCCTAACCCTAAACCTAACCCTAACCTTAACCCAAACCCTAACCCTAAACCTAACAGTAACCCAAACCCTAATTAAACCCTAACCCTATCCCAAACCCTAACACTAACACTAACCCTAACCGTAATCCTAAACCTAACCCTAACCCTAACCCAAACCGTAACCCTAACCCTAACCCTAACCCAAACCCTAACCCTAACCCTAACCCTAACCCTAACCCTAACCCTAACCCTAACCCAAACCATAAAACTAACCCTAACCTTAACCCTAATGCTAAGCCTAAACCTAACTCAAACTCAAACCCTAACCCTAAACCTAACCCTAACCCAAACCCTAACGCTAACACTAACCTAACCCTAACTCAAACCCTAATCATAACCCTAACTCTAACCTGAACCCAAACCCTAACCCTAACCCTAAACCTAACCAAAAACATAAACCTAACCCTAACCCTAATCCTAAACCTAACCCTAGCCCTAACACAAACCCAACCTCTACACTAACCCTAACCCTAAACCAAACCCTAACCCTAAACCTAACCCTAACCCTAACTCAAACCATAACCCTAACCCTAACCCTAACCCTAACCCAAACCCTAACCCTAACCCTAACTCAAACCCTAACCCTAACCCAAACCATAACAATATCCCTAACCTTAACCGTAATGCTAAGCCTAAACCTAACTCAAACTCAAAGCCTAACCCTAAACCTAACCCTAACCCAAACCCTAACACTAACACTAACCTAACCCTAACTCAAACCCTAACCATTACCCTAACTCTAACCCGAATCCAAACCCTAACCCTAACCCTAAACCTAACCAAAAACCTAAACCTAACCCTAACCCTAACCCAAACCGAAACCCTAACCCTAACACCAACCCTAACCCTAACCCTAACCCTAACTCAAACCCTAACCCTAACCCTAAACCCTAACCCAAACCCTATCCCTAACCCTAATCCCAAACCCTAACCCTAACTAAAACTCTAACCCTAACTCTAACCCTAACCCAAAAACTAAACCTAACCCTAACACAAACCCTAACCTAAAACCTAACAATAACCCTAAACCTAACCCTAAATCTAACCCTAACACTAATCCTAACCCTAACCCTAACCCTAACCCAAACCATAACACTATCCCTAACCTTAACCCTAATGCTAAGCCGAAACCTAACTCAAACTCAAACCCTAACCCTAAACCTAACCCTAACGAAAACCCTAACCCTAACACTAACCTAACCCTAAATCAAACCCTAAACATTACCCTAACTCTAACCCGAATCCAAACCCTAACTCTAAACCTAAACCTAACCAAAAACCTAACCCTAACCCTAACCCTAATCAAACCCCTAACATTAACCCTAACCCTAACCCTAATCCAAAACCTAAACCTAACCCTAATCCTTACCCTAACCCTAACCCTAACCCTAACCCTAACCCTAACACAAACCCAACCCCTAACCCTAACACAAACCCAAATCCTAACCCTAACCCTAACCCTAACCCTAACCCTAACTCAAACCCTAAACCTAACCCTAACCCAAACCCTAACCCTAAACCTAACTCTAACCCTTATCCTAAACCTAAATCTAACGCAAAAAATAACACTAACCCTAAACCAAACCTTAACCCTAACCCTAACCCTAACCCAAACCCTAACCCTTACCCAAACCCTAAACATAACCCTAACCCTAACCCTAGCCCTAACCCTAACCCTAATCCTAACCCTAACCTAACCCTAACCCTAACCATAACCCTAACCCAAACCCTAACACTAACACTAACCCTAACCCTAACACTAACCCAAACCCTAACCCTAACCCTAACCCAAACCAAAACCTTAACCCTAACTCTAATCCTATCCCTAACCCTAATCCTAACCATAACCCTAACACTTATCCTAACCCTAAACCTAACCCTAACCCAAACCCAACCCCTAACCCTAACCCTAACCCAAACCCTAACCCCAACCCTAACCCTAACACGAACCCTAACCCTAACCCTTACCCTAACCCTAACCGACACCCTAACCCTAAACATAACCCTAACCCAAACCCTAAACCTAAACCTAACCCTAACCCTAATCCTAACCCTAACCCTAACCCAAAAACTAACCCTAACACTAACCCTTACCCTAAAACTAACCCAAAACCTAACCCTAACCCTAACCAAAACCAAAACCCTAACCCTAAATCTAATCCTAACCCTAACCCTAACCCTAATCAAAACCCTAAAATTAACCCTAACCCTAACCCTAACCCAAAACCTAAACCTAACCCTTATCCTAACGCTAACCCTAACCCTAACCCTAATCCTAACCCTAACCCTAACCCTAACACAAACCCAACCCCTAACCCTAACACAAACCCAAACCCTAACCCTAACCCTAAACCAAACCCTAACCCTAAACCTAGCTCTAACCCTTATCCTAACCCTAAATCTAACGCAAAAAATAACACTAACCCTAAACCAAACCTTAACCCTAACCCTAACCCTAACCCAAACCCTAACCCTTACCCAAACCCTAAACCTAACCCTAACCCTAACCCTAATCCTTACCCTAACCCTAACCATAACACAAACCCAACCCCTAACCCTAACCCTAACCCTAACTCAAACCCTAACGATAACTCTAATTCTAATCCGAACCCAAAACGTAAACCTAAACCTAACACAAACTCTAACCCAAACCCTAACAATAACCCTAACCGTAACCCTATTCCTAACCCTAACCCTAACCCTAACCCTAATCAAAACCTTAACATTAACCCTAACGCTAACCCTAACCCAAAACCTAAACCTAACCCTAATCCTAACCCTAACCCTAACCCTAACCCTAATCCTAACCCTAACCCTAACCCTAACACAAACCCAACCCCTAACCCTAACACAAACCCAAACCCTAACTCTAACCCTAACCCTAACCCTAACTCAAACCCTAAACCTAACCCTAACCCAAACCATAACCCTAAACCTAGCTCTAACCCTTATCCTAACCCTAAATCTAACGCAAAAAATAACACTAACCCTAAACCAAACCTTAACCCTAACCCTAACCCTAACCCAAACCCTAACCCTTACCCAAACCCTAAACCTAACCCTAACCCTAACCCTAATCCTAACCCTAACCCTAACCCTAACACAAACCCAACCCCTAACCCTAACCCTAACTCAAACCCTAACGATAACTCTAATTCTAATCCGAACCCAAAACCTAAACTTAACCCTAACACAAACTCTAACGCAAACCCTAACAATAACCCTAACCGTAACCCTATTCCTACCCCTAACCGTAACCCTAACCCTATCCCTCACCCTATTCCTAACCCTAAACCTAACCCTAACCTTAACCCAAACCCTAACCCTAAACCTAACCGTAACCCAAACCCTAATCAAACCCTAACCCTATCCCAAACCCTAACACTAACACTAACCCTAACCGTAATCCTAAACCTAACCCTAACCCTAACCCAAAAAGTAAACCTAACCCTAAACCTAACCCTAACCCAAACCGTAACCCTAACCCAAATCCTAATCCTAACCCTAACCCTAATCTTAAACCTAACTCTAATCCTAACCCAAACCCTAACCCTAACCCTAACCCTAACCCTAACCCAAACCCTAACCCTAACCCTAACCCTAACCCTAACACTAAACCCAACCCAAACCCAAACCATAACACAAACCCTAACCTTAACCCTAATGCTAAGCCTAAACCTAACTCAAACTCAAACCCTAACCCTAAACCTAACCCTAACCCAAACCCTAATCAAACCCTAATCATACCCTAACACTAACACTAACCCTAACCGTAATCCTAAACCTAACCCTAACCCTAACCCAAAAAGTAAACCTAAACGTAACCCTAACCCTAACCCTAACCCTAACCCTAACCCTAACCCTAACCCTAACCCTAACCCTAACCCAAAAACTAACCCTAATACTAACCCTAACCCTAAAACTAACCCAAAACCTAAACCTAACCCTAATCCTAACCCTAACCCTAATCCTAACCCTAACCCTAACCCTAACCCTAACACAAACCCAACCCCTAACCCTAACACAAACACAACCCCTAACCCTAACCCTAACCCTAACTCAAACCCTAACCCTAACCCTAACCCAAACCCTAACCCTAAACCTAACTCTAACCCTTATCCTAAACCTAAATCTAACGCAAAAAATAACACTAACCCTAAACCAATCCCTAACCCTAACCCTAAACCAAACCATAACCCTAAACCTAACCCTAACCCTAATCCTAACCCTAACCCTAACCCAAATCCTAACCCTAACCCTATTCCTAACCCTAACCCTAAACCTAAACTTAACACAAACCCTAACACAAACCCTAACCCTAAACCCTAACCCATACCCTATCCCTAACTCTAACCCTAACCCTAAATCAAATTCTAACCCTAACTCTAACCGTAACCCAAAACCTATACCTAACCCTAACACAAACCCTAGCCTAAACCCTAACAATAACGCTAACCCTAACCCTAAATCTAACCCTAACCCTAATCCTAACCCTAACCCTAACCCTAACCCAAACCATAACACTAACTCTAACCTTCACCCTAATGCTAAGCCTAAACCTAACTCAAACTCAAAACCTAACCCTAAACCTAACCCTCACCCAAACCCTAACCCTAACACTAACCTAACACTAACTCAAACCCTAAGCATAAACCTAACTCTATCCCGAACCCAAACCCAAACCCTAACCCTAAACCTAACCAAAAACCTAAACCTAACCCTAACCCTAACCCTAACCCAAACCCTAACCCTAACACTAACCCTAACCCTAACACTAACCCAAACCCTAACCCTAACCCAAACCATAACCCTAACCCTAACTCTCATCCTATCCCTAAACCTAATCCTAATCCTAAACCTAACCCTTATTCTAACCCTAGCCATATCCCTAACACAAACCCAACCCCTAACCCTAACACTAACCCAAACCCTAACCCTAAACCTAACCCTAACTCAAACCCTAACCCTAACCCTAATGCTAACCCTAACCCAAACCCTAAGCCTAAACCTAACCCTAACCCTAATCCTAAACCTAACCCTAACCCAAAAACTAACCCTAACACTAACCCTAACCCTAAAACTAACCCAAACCCTAACCCTAACCCTAACCTAAACCAAAACCCTAACCCTAACTCTAACCCTATCCCTAACCCTAATCCTAACCCTAACCCTTATCCTAACCCTAACCCTAGCCCTAACACAAACCAAACCCCTAACCCTAACTCTAACCCAAACCCTAACCCTAACCCTAACCCTAACTCACACCCTAACAATAACCCTTACCCTATCCCTAACCCAAACCCTAACCCTAAACCTAACCCTAACCCTAATCCTAAACCTAACCCTAACTCAAAAACTAACCCTAACACTAACCCTAACCCTAAAACTAACCCCAACCCTAACCCTAACCCTAACCTAAACCAAAATCCTAACCCTAACTCTAATCCTAACCCTAACCCTAATCAAAATCCTAACATTAACCCTAAACCTAACCCTATCCCGAAACCTAAACCTAACCCTAATCCTAACCCTAATCCTAACCCTAACCCTAACGCTAACCCTAACCCTAATCCTAACCCTAACCCTAACCCTAACACAAACACAAACCCTAACCCTAACCCAAACCGTAACCCTAACCCTAACCCTAACCCTAACAAAAACCCTAACCCTCACCCTAACCCTAACCCTAACCCTAACCCTAACCCTAACCCTAACCCTAACCCTAACTCAAACACTAACCCTAACCCTAACCCAAACCATAACCATAAACCTAACCCTAACCATTATCCTAACCCTAAACCTAACCCAAAAAATAACACTAACCCTAAACCAAACCCTAACCCTAATCCTAACCCTAACCCAAACCCTAACACTTACCCAAATTCTAAACCGAAACCTAACCCTAACCCTAATCCTGACCCTAACCCTAACCCAAAAATTAACATGAACTCGAACCCTAATCCAAACCCTAATCCTAAACCTAACCCTAACACAAACCCTAACCCTAACCCAACCCCTAACCCTAACTCAAACCCTAACGATAACTCTAATTCTAATCCGAACCCAAAACCTAAAGCTAACCCTAACACAAACTCTAACCCAAACCCTAACAATAACCCTAACCGTAACCCTATTCCTAACCCTAACCGTAACCCTAACCCTATCCCTAACCCTATTCCTAACCCTAAACCTAACCCTAACCTTAACCCAAACCCTAACCCTAAACCTAACCGTAACCCAAACCCTAATCAAACCCTAACCCTATCCCAAACCCTAACACTAACACTAACCCTAACCGTAATCCTAAAACTAACTCTAACCCTAACCCAAACCGTAACCCTAACCCTAACCCTAACCCAAACCCTAACCCTAACCCTAACCCTAACCCTAACCCTAACCCTAACCCAAACCATAAAACTAACCCTAACCTTAACCCTAATGCTAAGCCTAAACCTAACTCAAACTCAAACCCTAATCCTAAACCTAACCCTAACCCAAACCCTAACCCTAACACTAACCTAACCCTAACTCAAACCCTAATCATAACCCTAACTCTAACCTGAACCCAAACCCTAACCCTAACCCTAAACCTAACCAAAAACCTAAACCTAACCCTAACCCTAATCCTAGACCTAACCCTAACCCTAACACAAACCCAACCTCTACACTAACCCTAACCCTAACCCAAACCCTAACCCTAAACCTAACCCTAACCCTAACTCAAACCATAACCCTAACCCTAACCCTAACCCTAACCCAAACTCTAACCCTAACCCTAACTCAAACCCTAACCCTAACCCTAACCCTAACCCAAACCATAACAATATCCCTAACCTTAACCCTAATGCTAAGCCTAAACCTAACTCAAACTCAAAGCCTAACCCTAAACCTAACCCTAACCCAAACCCTAACACTAACACTAACCTAACCCTAACTCAAACCCTAACCATTACCCTAACTCTAACCCGAATCCAAACCCTAACCCTAACCCTAAACCTAACCAAAAACCTAAACCTAAATCTAACCCTAACCCAATCCGAAACCCTAACCCTAACACCAACCCTAACCCTAACCCTAACCCTAACTCAAACCCTAACCCTAACCCTAAACCCTAACCCAAACCCTATCCCTAACCCTAATCCCTAACCCTAACCCTAACTAAAACTCTAACCCTAACTCTAACCCTAACCCAAAAACTAAACCTAACCCTAACACAAACCCTAACCTAAAACCTAACAATAACCCTAAACCTAACCCTAAATCTAACCCTAACACTAATCCTAACCCTAACCCTAACCCTAACCCAAACCATAACACTATCCCTAACTTTAACCCTAATGCTAAGCCTAAACCTAACTCAAACTCAAACCCTAACCCTAAACCTAACCCTAACGAAAACCCTAACCCTAACACTAACCTAACCCTAAATCAAACCCTAAACATTACCCTAACTCTAACCCGAATCCAAACCCTAACCCTAAACCTAAACCTAACCAAAAACCTAACCCTAACCCTAACCCTAATCAAACCCCTAACATTAACCCTAACCCTAACCCTAACCCAAAACCTAAACCTAACCCTAATCCTTACCCTAACCCTAACCCTAACCCTAACCCTAACACAAACCCAACCCCTAACCCTAACACAAACCCAAATCCTAACCCTAACCCTAACCCTAACCCTAACCCTAACTCAAACCCTAAACCTAACCCTAACCCAAACCCTAACCCTAAACCTAACTCTAACCCTTATCCTAAACCTAAATCTAACGCAAAAAATAACACTAACCCTAAACCAAACCTTAACCCTAACCCTAACCCTAACCCAAACCCTAACCCTTACCCAAACCCGAAACCTAACCCTAACCCTAACCCTAGCCCTAACCCTAACCCTAATCCTAACCCTAACCTAACCCTAACCCTAACCATAACCCTAATCCAAACCCTAACACTAACACTAACCCTAACCCTAACACTAACCCAAACCCTAACCCTAACCCTAACCCAAACCAAAACCTTAACCCTAACTCTAATCCTATCCCTAACCCTAATCCTAACCATAACCCTAACACTTATCCTAACCCTAAACCTAACCCTAACCCAAACCCAACCCCTAACCCTAACCCTAACCCAAACCCTAACCCTAACCCTAACCCTAACCCAAACCCTAACCCTAACCCTAAGCCTAACCCTAACCCAAACCGTAACCCTAACCCTAACCCTAACCCAAACCCTAAACCTAAACCTAACCCTAACCCTAATCCTAACCCTAACCCTAACCCAAAAACTAACCCTAACACTAACCCTTACACTAAAACTAACCCAAACCCTAACCCTAACCCTAACCAAAACCAAAACCCCAACCCTAAATCTAATCCTAACCCTAACCCTAATCCTAATCAAAACCCTAACATTAACCCTAACCCTAACCCTAACCCAAAACCTAAACCTAACCCTAATCCTAACGCTAACCCTAACCCTAACCCTAATCCTAACCCTAACCCTAACCCTAACACAAACCCAACCCCTAACCCTAACACAAACCCAAACCCTAACCCTAACCCTAACCCAAACTCTAACCCTAAACCTAGCTCTAACCCTTATCCTAACCCTAAATCTAACGCAAAAAATAACACTAACCCTAAACCAAACCTTAACCCTAACCCTAACCCTAACCCAAACCCTAACCCTTACCCAAACCCTAAACCTAACCCTAACCCTAACCCTAATCCTAACCCTAACCCTAACCCTAACACAAACCCAACCCCTAACCCTAACCCTAACTCAAACCCTAACGATAACTCTAATTCTAATCCGAACCCAAAACCTAAACTTAACCCTAACACAAACTCTAACCCAAACCCTAACAATAACCCTAACCGTAACCCTATTCCTAACCCTAACCGTAACCCTAACCCTATCCCTAACCCTATTCCTAACCCTAAACCTAACCCTAACCTTAACCCAAACCCTAACCCTAAACCTAACCGTAACCCAAACCCTAATCAAACCCTAAGCCTATCCCAAACCCTAACACTAACACTAACCCTAACCGTAATCCTAAACCTAACCCTAACCCTAACCCAAAAAGTAAACCTAACCCTAAACCTAACCCTAACCCAAACCGTAACCCTAACCCAAATCCTAATCCTAACCCTAACCCTAATCTTAAACCTAACTCTAATCCTAACCCAAACCCTAACCCTAACCCTAACCCTAACCCTAACCCAAACCCTAACCCTAACCCTAACCCTAACCCTAACACTAAACCCAACCCAAACCCAAACCATAACACAAACCCTAACCTTAACCCTAATGCTAAGCCTAAACCTAACTCAAACTCAAACCCTAACCCTAAACCTAACCCTAACCCAAACCCTAATCAAACCCTAATCATACCCTAACACTAACACTAACCCTAACCGTAATCCTAAACCTAACCCTAACCCTAACCCAAAAAGTAAACCTAACCGTAACCCTAACCCTAACCCTAACCCTAACCCTAACCCTAACCCTAACCCTAACCCTAACCCAAAAACTAACCCTAATACTAACCCTAACCCTAAAACTAACCCAAAACCTAAACCTAACCCTAATCCTAACCCTAACCCTAATCCTAACCCTAACCCTAACCCTAACCCTAACACAAACCCAACCCCTAACCCTAACACAAACACAACCCCTAACCCTAACCCTAACCCTAACTCAAACCCTAACCCTAACCCTAACCCAAACCCTAACCCTAAACCTAACTCTAACCCTTATCCTAAACCTAAATCTAACGCAAAAAACAACACTAACCCTAAACCAATCCTTTACCCTAACCCTAAACCAAACCATAACCCTAAACCTAACCCTAACCCTAATCCTAACCCTAACCCTAACCCAAATCCTAACCCTAACCCTATTCCTAACCCTAACCCTAAACCTAAACTTAACACAAACCCTAACACAAACCCTAACCCTAAACCCTAACCCATACCCTATCCCTAACTCTAACCCTAACCCTAAATCAAATTCTAACCCTAACTCTAACCGTAACCCAAAACCTATACCTAACCCTAACACAAACCCTAGCCTAAACCCTAACAATAACGCTAACCCTAACCCTAAATCTAACCCTAACCCTAATCCTAACCCTAACCCTAACCCTAACCCAAACCATAACACTAACTCTAACCTTAACCCTAATGCTAAGCCTAAACCTAACTCAAACTCAAAACCTAACCCTAAACCTAACCCTAACCCAAACCCTAACCCTAACACTAACCTAACACTAACTCAAACCCTAAGCATAAACCTAACTCTATCCCGAACCCAAACCCAAACCCTAACCCTAAACCTAACCAAAAACCTAAACCTAACCCTAACCCTAACCCTAACCCAAACCCTAACCCTAACACTAACCCTAACCCTAACACTAACCCAAACCCTAACCCTAACCCAAACCATAACCCTAACCCAAACTCTCATCCTATCCCTAAACCTAATCCTAATCCTAAACCTAACCCTTATTCTAACCCTAGCCATATCCCTAACACAAACCCAACCCCTAACCCTAACACTAACCCAAACCCTAACCCTAAACCTAACCCAAACCCTAACCCTAAACCTAACCAAAAACCTAAACCTAACCCTAACCCTAACCCTAACCCAAACCCTAACCCTAACACTAACCCTAACCCTAACACTAACCCAAACCCTAACCCTAACCCAAACCATAACCCTAACCCTAACTCTCATCCTATCCCTAAACCTAATCCTAATCCTAAACCTAACCCTTATTCTAACCCTAGCCATATCCCTAACACAAACCCAACCCCTAACCCTAACACTAACCCAAACCCTAACCCTAAACCTAACCCTAACTCAAACCCTAACCCTAACCCTAATGCTAACCCTAACCCAAACCCTAAGCCTAAACCTAACCCTAACCCTAATCCTAAACCTAACCCTAACCCAAAAACTAACCCTAACACTAACCCTAACCCTAAAACTAACCCAAACCCTAACCCTAACCCTAACCTAAACCAAAACCCTAACCCTAACTCTAACCCTATCCCTAACCCTAATCCTAACCCTAACCCTTATCCTAACCCTAACCCTAGCCCTAACACAAACCAAACCCCTAACCCTAACTCTAACCCAAACCCTAACCCTAACCCTAACCCTAACTCACACCCTAACAATAACCCTTACCCTATCCCTAACCCAAACCCTAACCCTAAACCTAACCCTAACCCTAATCCTAAACCTAACCCTAACCCAAAAACTAACCCTAACACTAACCCTAACCCTAAAACTAACCCCAACCCTAACCCTAACCCTAACCTAAACCAAAATCCTAACCCTAACTCTAATCCTAACCCTAACCCTAATCAAAATCCTAACATTAACCCTAAACCTAACCCTATCCCGAAACCTAAACCTAACCCTAATCCTAACCCTAATCCTAACCCTAACCCTAACCCTAACCCTAACCCTAATCCTAACCCTAACCCTAACCCTAACACAAACACAAACCCTAACCCTAACCCAAACCGTAACCCTAACCCTAACCCTAACCCTAACAAAAACCCTAACCCTCACCCTAACCCTAACCCTAACCCTAACCCAAACCCTAACCCAAATCCTAACCCTAACCCTAACCCTAACCCTAACCCTAACCCTAACTCAAACACTAACCCTAACCCTAACCCAAACCATAACCCTAAACCTAACCCTAACCATTATCCTAACCCTAAACCTAACCCAAAAAATAACACTAACCCTAAACCAAACCCTAACCCTAATCCTAACCCTAACCCAAACCCTAACACTTACCCAAATTCTAAAGCTAAACCTAACCCTAACCCTAATGCTGACCCTAACCCTAACCCAAAAGTTAACATGAACTCGAAACCTAATCCAAACCGTAATAGTAAACCTAACCCTAACACAAACCCTAACCCTAACCCAACCCCTAACCCTAACTCAAACCCTAACGATAACTCTAATTCTAATCCGAACCCAAAACCTAAAGCTAACCCTAACACAAACTCTAACCCAAACCCTAACAATAACCCTAACCGTAACCCTATTCCTAACCCTAACCGTAACCCTAACCCTATCCCTAACCCTATTCCTAACCCTAAACCTAACCCTAACCTTAACCCAAACCCTAACCCTAAACCTAACCGTAACCCAAACCCTAATCAAACCCTAACCCTATCCCAAACCCTAACACTAACACTAACCCTAACCGTAATCCTAAAACTAACCCTAACCCTAACCCAAACCGTAACCCTAACCCTAACCCTAACCCAAACCCTAACCCTAACCCTAACCCTAACCCTAACCCTAACCCTAACCCTAACCCAAACCATAAAACTAACCCTAACCTTAACCCTAATGCTAAGCCTAAACCTAACTCAAACTCAAACCCTAACCCTAAACCTAACCCTAACCCAAACCCTAACCCTAACACTAACCTAACCCTAACTCAAACCCTAATCATAACCCTAACTCTAACCTGAACCCAAACCCTAACCCTAACCCTAAACCTAACCAAAAACCTAAACCTAACCCTAACCCTAATCCTAAACCTAACCCTAACCCTAACACAAACCCAACCTCTACACTAACCCTAACCCTAAGCCAAACCCTAACCCTAAACCTAACCCTAACCCTAACTCAAACCATAACCCTAACCCTAACCCTAACCCTAACCCAAACCCTAACCCTAACCCTAACTCAAACCCTAACCCTAACCCTAATCCTAACCCAAACCATAACAATATCCCTAACCTTAACCCTAATGCTAAGCCTAAACCTAACTCAAACTCAAAGCCTAACCCTAAACCTAACCCTAACCCAAACCCTAACACTAACACTAACCTAACCCTAACTCAAACCCTAACCATTACCCTAACTCTAACCCGAATCCAAACCCTAACCCTAACCCTAAACCTAACCAAAAACCTAAACCTAACCCTAACCCTAACCCAAACCGAAACCCTATCCCTAACACCAACCCTAATCCTAACCCTAACCCTAACTCAAATGCT
Organism: Eospalax fontanierii; assembly: GCA_035773235.1. Taxonomy (NCBI): domain Eukaryota; kingdom Metazoa; phylum Chordata; class Mammalia; order Rodentia; family Spalacidae; genus Eospalax; species Eospalax fontanierii. The sequence goes on along the minus strand of JAJHUQ010000061.1, from coordinate 171,686 downwards.
AACCCTAACCCTAAACCCTAACCCAAACCCTATCCCTAACCCTAATCCCTAACCCTAACCCTAACTAAAACTCTAACCCTAACTCTAACCCTAACCCAAAAACTAAACCTAACCCTAACACAAACCCTAACCTAAAACCTAACAATAACCCTAAACCTAACCCTAAATCTAACAATAACACTAATCCTAACCCTAACCCTAACCCTAACCCAAACCATAACACTATCCCTAACCTTAACCCTAATGCTAAGCCTAAACCTAACTCAAACTCAAACCCTAACCCTAAACCTAACCCTAACGAAAACCCTAACCCTAACACTAACCTAACCCTAAATCAAACCCTAAACATTACCCTAACTCTAACCCGAATCCAAACCCTAACCCTAAACCTAAACCTAACCAAAAACCTAACCCTAACCCTAACCCTAATCAAACCCCTAACATTAACCCTAACCCTAACCCTAACCCAAAACCTAAACCTAACCCTAATCCTTAATCTAACACTAACCCTAACCCTAACCCTAACACAAACCCAACCCCTAACCCTAACACAAACCCAAATCCTAACCCTAACCCTAACCCTAACCCTAACCCTAACTCAAACCCTAAACCTAACCCTAACCCAAACCCTAACCCTAAACCTAACTCTAACCCTTATCCTAAACCTAAATCTAACGCAAAAAATAACACTAACCCTAAACCAAACCTTAACCCTAACCCTAACCCTAACCCAAACCCTAACCCTTACCCAAACCCTAAACCTAACCCTAACCCTAACCCTAGCCCTAACCCTAACCCTAACCCTAACCCTAACTCAAACCCTAAACCTAACCCTAACCCAAACCCTAACCCTAAACCTAACTCTAACCCTTATCCTAAACCTAAATCTAACGCAAAAAATAACACTAACCCTAAACCAAACCTTAACCCTAACCCTAACCCTAACCCAAACCCTAACCCTTACCCAAACCCTAAACCTAACCCTAACCCTAACCCTAGCCCTAACCCTAACCCTAATCCAAACCCTAACACTAACACTAACCCTAACCCTAACACTAACCCAAACCCTAACCCTAACCCTAACCCAAACCAAAACCTTAACCCTAACTCTAATCCTATCCCTAACCCTAATCCTAACCATAACCCTAACACTTATCCTAACCCTAAACCTAACCCTAACCCAAACCCAACCCCTAACCCTAACCCTAACCCAAACCCTAACCCTAACCCTAACCCTAACCCAAACCCTAACCCTAACCCTAAGCCTAACCCTAACCCAAACCCTAACCCTAACCCTAACCCTAACCCAAACCCTAAACCTAAACCTAACCCTAACCCGAATCCTAACCCTAACCCTAACCCAAAAACTAACCCTAACACAAACCCTTACACTAAAACTAACCCAAACCCTAACCCTAACCCTAACCAAAACCAAAACCCTAACCCTAAATCTAATCCTAACCCTAACCCTAATCCTAATCAAAACCCTAACATTAACCCTAACCCTAACCCTAACCCAAAACCTAAACCTAACCCTAATCCTAACGCTAACCCTAACCCTAACCCTAATCCTAACCCTAACCCTAACCCTAACACAAACCCAACCCCTAACCCTAACACAAACCCAAACCCTAACCCTAACCCTAACCCAAACCCTAACCCTAAACCTAGCTCTAACCCTTATCCTAACCCTAAATCTAACGCAAAAAATAACACTAACCCTAAACCAAACCTTAACCCTAACCCTAACCCTAACCCAAACCCTAACCCTTACCCAAACCCTAAACCTAACCCGAACCCTAACCCTAATCCTTACCCTAACCCTAACCCTAACACAAACCCAACCCCTAACCCTAACCCTAACCCTAACTCAAACCCTAACGATAACTCTAATTCTAATCCGAACCCAAAACCTAAACTTAACCCTAACACAAACTCTAACCCAAACCCTAACAATAACCCTAACCGTAACCCTATTCCTAACCCTAACCGTAACCCTAACCCTATCCCTAACCCTATTCCTAACCCTAAACCTAACCCTAACCTTAACCCAAACCCTAACCCTAAACCTAACCGTAACCCAAACCCTAATCAAACCCTAACCCTATCCCAAACCTTAACACTAACACTAACCCTAACCGTAATCCTAAACCTAACCCTAACCCTAACCCAAAAAGTAAACCTAACCCTAAACCTAACCCTAACCCAAACCGTAACCCTAACCCAAATCCTAATCCTAACCCTAACCCTAATCTTAAACCTAACTCTAATCCTAACCCAAACCCTAACCCTAACCCTAACCCTAACCCTAACCCAAACCCTAACCCTAACCCTAACCCTAACCCTAACACTAAACCCAACCCAAACCCAAACCATAACACAAACCCTAACCTTAACCCTAATGCTAAGCCTAAACCTAACTCAAACTCAAACCCTAACCCTAAACCTAACCCTAACCCAAACCCTAATCAAACCCTAATCATACCCTAACACTAACACTAACCCTAACCGTAATCCTAAACCTAACCCTAACCCTAACCCAAAAAGTAAACCTAACCGTAACCCTAACCCTAACCCTACCCCTAACCCTAACCCTAACCCTAACCCTAACCCTAACCCAAAAACTAACCCTAATACTAACCCTAACCCTAAAACTAACCCAAAACCTAGACCTAACCCTAATCCTAACCCTAACCCTAATCCTAACCCTAACCCTAACCCTAACCCTAACACAAACCCACCCCCTAACCCTAACTCAACCCCCACCCCTCACCCTAACCCTAACCCTAACTCAAACCCTCACCCTAACCCTAACCCAAACCCTAACCCTAAACCTAACTCTAACCCTTATCCTAAACCTAAATCTAACGCAAAAAATAACACTAACCCTAAACCAATCCTTAACCCTAACCCTAAACCAAACCATAACCCTAAACCTAACCCTAACCCTAATCCTAACCCTAACCTTAACCCAAATCCTAACCCTAACCCTATTCCTAACCCTAACCCTAAACCTAAACTTAACACAAACCCTAACACAAACCCTAACCCTAAACCCTAACCCATACCCTATCCCTAACTCTAACCCTAACCCTAAATCAAATTCTAACCCTAACTCTAACCGTAACCCAAAACCTATACCTAACCCTAACACAAACCCTAGCCTAAACCCTAACAATAACGCTAACCCTAACCCTAAATCTAACCCTAACCCTAATCCTAACCCTAACCCTAACCCTAACCCAAACCATAACACTAACTCTAACCTTAACCCTAATGCTAAGCCTAAACCTAACTCAAACTCAAAACCTAACCCTAAACCTAACCCTAACCCAAACCCTAACCCTAACACTAACCTAACACTAACTCAAACCCTAAGCATAAACCTAACTCTATCCCGAACCCAAACCCAAACCCTAACCCTAAACCTAACCAAAAACCTAAACCTAACCCTAACCCTAACCCTAACCCTAACCCTTACCCTAACCCTAACCCGTACCCTAACACTAACCCAAACCCTAACCCTAACCCAAACCATAACCCTAACCCTAACTCTCATCCTATCCCTAAACCTAATCCTAATCCTAAACCTAACCCTTATTCTAACCCTAGCCATATCCCTAACACAAACCCAACCCCTAACCCTAACACTAACCCAAACCCTAACCCTAAACCTAACCCTAACTCAAACCCTAACCCTAACCCTAATGCTAACCCTAACCCAAACCCTAAGCCTAAACCTAACCCTAACCCTAATCCTAAACCTAACCCTAACCCAAAAACTAACCCTAACACTAACCCTAACCCTAAAACTAACCCAAACCCTAACCCTAACCCTAACCTAAACCAAAACCCTAACCCTAACTCTAACCCTATCCCTAACCCTAATCCTAACCCTAACCCTTATCCTAACCCTAACCCTAGCCCTAACACAAACCAAACCCCTAACCCTAACTCTAACCCAAACCCTAACCCTAACCCTAACCCTAACTCACACCCTAACAATAACCCTTACCCTATCCCTAACCCAAACCCTAACCCTAAACCTAACCCTAACCCTAATCCTAAACCTAACCCTAACCCAAAAACTAACCCTAACACTAACCCTAACCCTAAAACTAAGCCCAATCCTAACCCTAACCCTAACCTAAACCAAAATCCTAACCCTAACTCTAATCCTAACCCTAACCCTAATCAAAATCCTAACATTAACCCTAAACCTAACCCTATCCCGAAACCTAAACCTAACCCTAATCCTAACCCTAATCCTAACCCTAACCCTAACCCTAACCCTAACCCTAATCCTAACCCTAACCCTAACCCTAACACAAACACAAACCCTAACCCTAACCCAAACCGTAACCCTAACCCTAACCCTAACCCTAACCCTAACAAAAACCCTAACCCTCACCCTAACCCTAACCCTAACCCTAACCCAAACCCTAACCCAAATCCTAACCCTAACCCTAACCCTAACCCTAACCCTAACCCTAACCCTAACCCTAACTCAAACACTAACCCTAACCCTAACCCAAACCATAACCCTAAACCTAACCCTAACCATTATCCTAACCCTAAACCTAACCCAAAAAATAACACTAACCCTAAACCAAACCCTAACCCTAATCCTAACCCTAACCCAAACCCTAACACATACCCAAATTCTAAACCGAAACCTAACCCTAAATCTAATCCTGACCCTAACCCTAACCCAAAAATTAACATGAACTCGAACCCTAATCCAAACCCTAATCCTAAACCTAACCCTAACACAAACCCTAACCCTAACCCAACCCCTAACCCTAACTCAAACCCTAACGATAACTCTAATTCTAATCCGAACCCAAAACCTAAAGCTAACCCTAACACAAACTCTAACCCAAACCCTAACAATAACCCTAACCGTAACCCTATTCCTAACCCTAACCGTAACCCTAACCCTATCCCTAACCCTATTCCTAACCCTAAACCTAACCCTAACCTTAACCCAAACCCTAACCCTAAACCTAACCGTAACCCAAACCCTAATCAAACCCTAACCCTATCCCAAACCCTAACACTAACACTAACCCTAATCGTAATCCTAAAACTAACCCTAACCCTAACCCAAACCGTAACCCTAACCCTAACCCTAACCCAAACCCTAACCCTAACCCTAACCCTAACCCTAACCCTAACCCTAACCCTAACCCTAACCATAAAACTAACCCTAACCTTAACCCTAATGCTAAGCCTAAACCTAACTCAAACTCAAACCCTAACCCTAAACCTAACCCTAACCCAAACCCTAACCCTAACACTAACCTAACCCTAACTCAAACCCTAATCATAACCCTAACTCTAACCTGAACCCAAACCCTAACCCTAACCCTAAACCTAACCAAAAACCTAAACCTAACCCTAACCCTAATCCTAAACCTAACCCTAACCCTAACACAAACCCAACCTCTACACTAACCCTAACCCTAACCCAAACCCTAACCCTAAACCTAACCCTAACCCTAACTCAAACCATAACCCTAACCCTAACCCTAACCCTAACCCAAACCCTAACCCTAACCCTAACTCAAACCCTAACCCTAACCCTAACCCTAACCCAAACCATAACAATATCCCTAACCTTAACCCTAATGCTAAGCCTAAACCTAACTCAAACTCAAAGCCTAACCCTAAACCTAACCCTAACCCAAACCCTAACACTAACACTAACCTAACCCTAACTCAAACCCTAACCATTACCCTAACTCTAACCCGAATCCAAACCCTAACCCTAACCCTAAACCTAACCAAAAACCTAAACCTAACCCTAACCCTAACCCAAACCGAAACCCTAACCCTAACACCAACCCTAACCCTAACCCTAACCCTAACTCAAACCCTAACCCTAACCCTAAACCCCCAACCCAAACCCTATCCCTAACCCTAATCCCTAACCCTAACCCTAACTAAAACTCTAACCCTAACTCTAACCCTAACCCAAAAACTAAACCTAACCCTAACACAAACCCTAACCTAAAACCTAACAATAACCCTAAACCTAACCCTAAATCTAACCCTAACACTAATCCTAACCCTAACCCTAACCCTAACCCTAACACAAACACAAACCCTAACCCTAACCCAAACCGTAACCCTAACCCTAACCCTAACCCTAACAAAAACCCTAACCCTCACCCTAACCCTAACCCTAACCCTAACCCAAACCCTAACCCAAATCCTAACCCTAACCCTAACCCTAACCCTAACCCTAACTCAAACACTAACCCTAACCCTAACCCAAACCATAACCCTAAACCTAACCCTAACCATTATCCTAACCCTAAACCTAACCCAAAAAATAACACTAACCCTAAACCAAACCCTAACCCTAATCCTAACCCTAACCCAAACCCTAACACTTACCCAAATTCTAAACCGAAACCTAACCCTAACCCTAATCCTGACCCTAACCCTAACCCAAAAATTAACATGAACTCGAACCCTAATCCAAACCCTAATCCTAAACCTAACCCTAACACAAACCCTAACCCTAACCCAACCCCTAACCCTAACTCAAACCCTAACGATAACTCTAATTCTAATCCGAACCCAAAACCTAAAGCTAACCCTAACACAAACTCTAACCCAAACCCTAACAATAACCCTAACCGTAACCCTATTCCTAACCCTAACCGTAACCCTAACCCTATCCCTAACCCTATTCCTAACCCTAAACCTAACCCTAACCTTAACCCAAACCCTAACCCTAAACCTAACCGTAACCCAAACCCTAATCAAACCCTAACCCTATCCCAAACCCTAACACTAACACTAACCCTAACCGTAATCCTAAAACTAACCCTAACCCTAACCCAAACCGTAACCCTAACCCTAACCCTAACCCAAACCCTAACCCTAACCCTAACCCTAACCCTAACCCTAACCCTAACCCTAACCCAAACCATAAAACTAACCCTAACCTTAACCCTAATGCTAAGCCTAAACCTAACTCAAACTCAAACCCTAACCCTAAACCTAACCCTAACCCAAACGCTAACCCTAACACTAACCTAACCCTAACTCAACCCTAATCATAACCCTAACTCTAACCTGAACCCAAACCCTAACCCTAACCCTAAACCTAACCAAAAACCTAAACCTAACCCTAACCCTAATCCTAAACCTAACCCTAACCCTAACACAAACCCAACCTCTACACTAACCCTAACCCTAACCCAAACCCTAACCCTAAACCTAACCCTAACCCTAACTCAAACCATAACCCTAACCCTAACCCTAACCCTAACCCAAACCCTAACCCTAACCCTAACTCAAACCCTAACCCTAACCCTAACCCTAACCCAAACCATAACAATATCCCTAACCTTAACCCTAATGCTAAGCCTAAACCTAACTCAAACTCAAAGCCTAACCCTAAACCTAACCCTAACCCAAACCCTAACACTAACACTAACCTAACCCTAACTCAAACCCTAACCATTACCCTAACTCTAACCCGAATCCAAACCCTAACCCTAACCCTAAACCTAACCAAAAACCTAAACCTAACCCTAACCCTAACCCAAACCGAAACCCTAACCCTAACACCAACCCTAACCCTAACCCTAACCCTAACTCAAACCCTAACCCTAACCCTAAACCCTAACCCAAACCCTATCCCTAACCCTAATCCCTAACCCTAACCCTAACTAAAACTCTAACCCTAACTCTAACCCTAACCCAAAAATTAACCTAACCCTAACACAAACCCTAACCTAAAACCTAACAATAACCCTAAACCTAACCCTAAATCTAACCCTAACACTAATCCTAACCCTAACCCTAACCCTAACCCAAACCATAACACTATCCCTAACTTTAACCCTAATGCTAAGCCTAAACCTAACTCAAACTCAAACCCTAACCCTAAACCTAACCCTAACGAAAACCCTAACCCTAACACTAACCTAACCCTAAATCAAACCCTAAACATTACCCTAACTCTAACCCGAATCCAAACCCTAACCCTAAACCTAAACCTAACCAAAAACCTAACCCTAACCCTAACCCTAATCAAACCCCTAACATTAACCCTAACCCTAACCCTAACCCAAAACCTAAACCTAACCCTAATCCTTACCCGAACCCTAACCCTAACCCTAACCCTAACACAAACCCAACCCCTAACCCTAACACAAACCCAAATCCTAACCCTAACCCTAACCCTAACCCTAACCCTAACCCTAACTCAAACCCTAAACCTAACCCTAACCCAAACCCTAACCCTAAACCTAACTCTAACCCTTATCCTAAACCTAAATCTTACGCAAAAAATAACACTAACCCTAAACCAAACCTTAACCCTAACCCTAACCCTAACCCAAACCCTAACCCTTACCCAAACCCTAAACCTAACCCTAACCCTAACCCTAGCCCTAACCCTAACCCTAATCCTAACCCTAACCTAACCCTAACCCTAACCATAACCCTAATCCAAACCCTAACACTAACACTAACCCTAACCCTAACACTAACCCAAACCCTAACCCTAACCCTAACCCAAACCAAAACCTTAACCCTAACTCTAATCCTATCCCTAACCCTAATCCTAACCATAACCCTAACACTTATCCTAACCCTAAACCTAACCCTAACCCAAACCCAACCCCTAACCCTAACCCTAACCCAAACCCTAACCCTAACCCTAACCCTAACCCAAACCCTAACCCTAACCCTAAGCCTAACCCTAACCCAAACCCTAACCCTAACCCTAACCCTAACCCAAACCCTAAACCTAAACCTAACCCTAACCCTAATCCTAACCCTAACCCTAACCCAAAAACTAACCCTAACACAAACCCTTACACTAAAACTAACCCAAACCCTAACCCTAACCCTAACCAAAACCAAAACCCTAACCCTAAATCTAATCCTAACCCTAACCCTAATCCTAATCAAAACCCTAACATTAACCCTAACCCTAACCCTAACCCAAAACCTAAACCTAACCCTAATCCTAACGCTAACCCTAACCCTAACCCTAATCCTAACCCTAACCCTAACCCTAACACAAACCCAACCCCTAACCCTAACACAAACCCAAACCCTAACCCTAACCCTAACCCAAACCCTAACCCTAAACCTAGCTCTAACCCTTATCCTAACCCTAAATCTAACGCAAAAAATAACACTAACCCTAAACCAAACCTTAACCTTAACCCTAACCCTAACCCAAACCCTAACCCTTACCCAAACCCTAAACCTAACCCTAACCCTAACCCTAATCCTAACCCTAACCCTAACCCTAACACAAACCCAACCCCTAACCCTAACCCTAACTCAAACCCAACGATAACTCTAATTCTAATCCGAACCCAAAACCTAAACTTAACCCTAACACAAACTCTAACCCAAACCCTAACAATAACCCTAACCGTAACCCTATTCCTAACCCTAACCGTAACCCTAACCCTATCCCTAACCCTATTCCTAACCCTAAACCTAACCCTAACCTTAACCCAAACCCTAACCCTAAACCTAACCGTAACCCAAACCCTAATCAAACCCTAACCCTATCCCAAACCCTAACACTAACACTAACCCTAACCGTAATCCTAAACCTAACCCTAACCCTAACCCAAAAAGTAAACCTAACCCTAAACCTAACCCTAACCCAAACCGTAACCCTAACCCAAATCCTAATCCTAACCCTAACCCTAATCTTAAACCTAACTCTAATCCTAACCCAAACCCTAACCCTAACCCTAACCCTAACCCTAAACCTAACCCAAACCATAACACTAACCCTAACCTTAACCCTAACACTAAACCCAACCCAAACCCAAACCATAACACAAACCCTAACCTTAACCCTAATGCTAAGCCTAAACCTAACTCAAACTCAAACCCTAACCCTAAACCTAACCCTAACCCAAACCCTAATCAAACCCTAATCATACCCTAACACTAGCACTAACCCTAACCGTACTCCTAAACCTAACCCTAACCCTAACCCAAAAAGTAAACCTAACCGCAACCCTACTCCTAACCCCAACCCTAACCCTAACCCTAACCCTAACCCTAACCCAAAAACTAACCCTAATACTAACCCTAACCCTAAAACTAACCCAAAACCTAAACCTAACCCTAATCCTAACCCTAACCCTAATCCTAACCCTAACCCTAACCCTAACCCTAACACAAACCCAACCCCTAACCCTAACACAAACACAACCCCTAACCCTAACCCTAACCCTAACTCAAACCCTAACCCTAACCCTAACCCAAACCCTAACCCTAAACCTAACTCTAACCCTTATCCTAAACCTAAATCTAACGCAAAAAATAACACTAACCCTAAACCAATCCTTAACCCTAACCCTAAACCAAACCATAACCCTAAACCTAACCCTAACCCTAATCCTAACCCTAACCCTAACCCAAATCCTAACCCTAACCCTATTCCTAACCCTAACCCTAAACCTAAACTTAACACAAACCCTAACACAAACCCTAACCCTAAACCCTAACCCATACCCTATCCCTAACTCTAACCCTAACCCTAAATCAAATTCTAACCCTAACTCTAACCGTAACCCAAAACCTATACCTAACCCTAACACAAACCCTAGCCTAAACCCTAACAATAACGCTAACCCTAACCCTAAATCTAACCCTAACCCTAATCCTAACCCTAACCCTAACCCTAACCCAAACCATAACACTAACTCTAACCTTAACCCTAATGCTAAGCCTAAACCTAACTCAAACTCAAAACCTAACCCTAAACCTAACCCTAACCCAAACCCTAACCCTAACACTAACCTAACACTAACTCAAACCCTAAGCATAAACCTAACTCTATCCCGAACCCAAACCCAAACCCTAACCCTAAACCTAACCAAAAACCTAAACCTAACCCTAACCCTAACCCTAACCCAAACCCTAACCCTAACACTAACCCTAACCCTAACACTAACCCAAACCCTAACCCTAACCCAAACCATAACCCTAACCCTAACTCTCATCCTATCCCTAAACCTAATCCTAATCCTAAACCTAACCCTTATTCTAACCCTAGCCATATCCCTAACACAAACCCAACCCCTAACCCTAACACTAACCCAAACCCTAACCCTAAACCTAACCCTAACTCAAACCCTAACCCTAACCCTAATGCTAACCCTAACCCAAACCCTAAGCCTAAACCTAACCCTAACCCTAATCCTAAACCTAACCCTAACCCAAAAACTAACCCTAACACTAACCCTAACCCTAAAACTAACCCAAACCCTAATCCTAACCCTAACCTAAACCAAAACCCTAACCCTAACTCTAACCCTATCCCTAACCCTAATCCTAACCCTAACCCTTATCCTAACCCTAACCCTAGCCCTAACACAAACCAAACCCCTAACCCTAACTCTAACCCAAACCCTAACCCTAACCCTAACCCTAACTCACACCCTAACAATAACCCTTACCCTATCCCTAACCCAAACCCTAACCCTAAACCTAACCCTAACCCTAATCCTAAACCTAACCCTAACCCAAAAACTAACCCTAACACTAACCCTAACCCTAAAACTAACCCCAACCCTAACCCTAACCCTAACCTAAACCAAAATCCTAACCCTAACTCTAATCCTAACCCTAACCCTAATCAAAATCCTAACATTAACCCTAAACCTAACCCTATCCCGAAACCTAAACCTAACCCTAATCCTAACCCTAATCCTAACCCTAACCCTAACCCTAACCCTAACCCTAATCCTAACCCTAACCCTAACCCTAACACAAACACAAACCCTAACCCTAACCCAAACCGTAACCCTAACCCTAACCCTAACCCTAACAAAAACCCTAACCCTCACCCTAACCCTAACCCTAACCCTAACCCAAACCCTAACCCAAATCCTAACCCTAACCCTAACCCTAACCCTAACCCTAACCCTAACCCTAACTCAAACACTAACCCTAACCCTAACCCAAACCATAACCCTAAACCTAACCCTAACCATTATCCTAACCCTAAACCTAACCCAAAAAATAACACTAACCCTAAACCAAACCCTAACCCTAATCCTAACCCTAACCCAAACCCTAACACTTACCCAAATTCTAAACCGAAACCTAACCCTAACCCTAATCCTGACCCTAACCCTAACCCAAAAATTAACATGAACTCGAACCCTAATCCAAACCCTAATCCTAAACCTAACCCTAACACAAACCCTAACCCTAACCCAACCCCTAACCCTAACTCAAACCCTAACGATAACTCTAATTCTAATCCGAACCCAAAACCTAAAGCTAACCCTAACACAAACTCTAACCCAAACCCTAATAATAACCCTAACCGTAACCCTATTCCTAACCCTAACCGTAACCCTAACCCTATCCCTAACCCTATTCCTAACCCTAAACCTAACCCTAACCTTAACCCAAACCCTAACCCTAAACCTAACCGTAACCCAAACCCTAATCAAACCCTAACCCTATCCCAAACCCTAACACTAACACTAACCCTAACCGTAATCCTAAAACTAACCCTAACCCTAACCCAAACCGTAACCCTAACCCTAACCCTAACCCAAACCCTAACCCTAACCCTAACCCTAACCCTAACCCTAACCCTAACCCTAACCCAAACCATAAAACTAACCCTAACCTTAACCCTAATGCTAAGCCTAAACCTAACTCAAACTCAAACCCTAACCCTAAACCTAACCCTAACCCAACCCTAACCCTAACACTAACCTAACCCTAACTCAAACCCTAATCATAACCCTAACTCTAACCTGAACCCAAACCCTAACCCTAACCCTAAACCTAACCAAAAACCTAAACCTAACCCTAACCCTAATCCTAAACCTAACCCTAACCCTAACACAAACCCAACCTCTACACTAACCCTAACCCTAACCCAAACCCTAACCCTAAACCTAACCCTAACCCTAACTCAAACCATAACCCTAACCCTAACCCTAACCCTAACCCAAACCCTAACCCTAACCCTAACTCAAACGCTAACCCTAACCCTAACCCTAACCCAAACCATAACAATATCCCTAACCTTAACCCTAATGCTAAGCCTAAACCTAACTCAAACTCAAAGCCTAACCCTAAACCTAACCCTAACCCAAACCCTAACACTAACACTAACCTAACCCTAACTCAAACCCTAACCATTACCCTAACTCTAACCCGAATCCAAACCCTAACCCTAACCCTAAACCTAACCAAAAACCTAACCCTAACCCTAACCCTAACCCAAACCGAAACCCTAACCCTAACACCAACCCTAACCCTAACCCTAACCCTAACTCAAACCCTAACCCTAACCCTAAACCCTAACCCAAACCCTATCCCTAACCCTAATCCCTAACCCTAACCCTAACTAAAACTCTAACCCTAACTCTAACCCTAACCCAAAAACTAAACCTAACCCTAACACAAACCCTAACCTAAAACCTAACAATAACCCTAAACCTAACCCTAAATCTAACCCTAACACTAATCCTAACCCTAACCCTAACCCTAACCCAAACCATAACACTATCCCTAACCTTAACCCTAATGCTAAGCCTAAACCTAACTCAAACTCAAACCCTAACCCTAAACCTAACCCTAACGAAAACCCTAACCCTAACACTAACCTATCCCTAAATCAAACCCTAAACATTACCCTAACTCTAACCCGAATCCAAACCCTAACCCTAAACCTAAACCTAACCAAAAACCTAACCCTAACCCTAACCCTAATCAAACCCCTAACATTAACCCTAACCCTAACCCTAACCCAAAACCTAAACCTAACCCTAATCCTTACCCTAACCCTAACCCTAACCCTAACCCTAACACAAACCCAACCCCTAACCCTAACACAAACCCAAATCCTAACCCTAACCCTAACCCTAACCCTAACCCTAACTCAAACCCTAAACCTAACCCTAACCCAAACCCTAACCCTAAACCTAACTCTAACCCTTATCCTAAACCTAAATCTAACGCAAAAAATAACACTAACCCTAAACCAAACCTTAACCCTAACCCTAACCCTAACCCAAACCCTAACCCTTACCCAAACCCTAAACCTAACCCTAACCCTAACCCTAGCCCTAACCCTAACCCTAATCCTAACCCTAACCTAACCCTAACCCTAACCATAACCCTAATCCAAACCCTAACACTAACACTAACCCTAACCCTAACACTAACCCAAACCCTAACCCTAACCCTAACCCAAACCAAAACCTTAACCCTAACTCTAATCCTATCCCTAACCCTAATCCTAACCATAACCCTAACACTTATCCTAACCCTAAACCTAACCCTAACCCAAACCCAACCCCTAACCCTAACCCTAACCCAAACCCTAACCCTAACCCTAACCCTAACCCAAACCCTAACCCTAACCCTAAGCCTAACCCTAACCCAAACCCTAACCCTAACCCTAACCCTAACCCAAACCCTAAACCTAAACCTAACCCTAACCCTAATCCTAACCCTAACCCTAACCCAAAAACTAACCCTAACACTAACCCTTACACTAAAACTAACCCAAACCCTAACCCTAACCCTAACCAAAACCAAAACCCTAACCCTAAATCTAATCCTAACCCTAACCCTAATCCTAATCAAAACCCTAACATTAACCCTAACCCTAACCCTAACCCAAAACCTAAACCTAACCCTAATCCTAACGCTAACCCTAACCCTAACCCTAATCCTAACCCTAACCCTAACACAAACCCAACCCCTAACCCTAACACAAACCCAAACCCTAATCCTAACCCTAACCCAAACCCTAACCCTAAACCTAGCTCTAACCCTTATCCTAACCCTAAATCTAACGCAAAAAATAACACTAACCCTAAACCAAACCTTAACCCTAACCCTAACCCTAACCCAAACCCTAACCCTTACCCAAACCCTAAACCTAACCCGAACCCTAACCCTAATCCTTACCCTAACCCTAACCCTAACACAAACCCAACCCCTAACCCTAACCCTAACCCTAACTCAAACCCTAACGATAACTCTAATTCTAATCCGAACCCAAAACCTAAACTTAACCCTAACACAAACTCTAACCCAAACCCTAAAAATAACCCTAACCGTAACCCTATTCCTAACCCTAACCGTAACCCTAACCCTATCCCTACCCCTATTCCTAACCCTGACCCTAAACCTAACCTTACCCCAAACCCTAACCCTAAACCTAACCGTAACCCAAACACTAATCAAACCCTAACCCTATCCCAAACCCTAACACTAACACTAACCCTAACCGTAATCCTAAACCTAACCCTAACCCTAACCCAAAAAGTAAACCTAACCCTAAACCTAACCCTAACCCAAACCGTAACCCTAAACCAAATCCTAATCCTAACCCTAACCCTAATCTTAAACCTAACTCTAATCCTAACCCAAACCCTAACCCTAACCCTAACCCTAACCCTAACCCAAACCCTAACCCTAACCCTAACCCTAACCCTAACACTAAACCCAACCCAAACCCAAACCATAACACAAACCCTAACCTTAACCCTAATGCTAAGCCTAAACCTAACTCAAACTCAAACCCTAACCCTAAACCTAACCCTAACCCAAACCCTAATCAAACCCTAATCATACCCTAACACTAACACTAACCCTAACCGTAATCCTAAACCTAACCCTAACCCTAACCCAAAAAGTAAACCTAACCGTAACCCTAACCCTAACCCTAACCCTAACCCTAACCCTAACCCTAACCCAAAAACTAACCCTAATACTAACCCTAACCCTAAAACTAACCCAAAACCTAAACCTAACCCTAATCCTAACCCTAACCCTAATCCTAACCCTAACCCTAACCCTAACCCTAACACAAACCCAACCCCTAACCCTAACACAAACACAACCCCTAACCCTAACCCTAACCCTAACTCAAACCCTAACCCTAACCCTAACCCAAACCCTAACCCTAAACCTAACTCTAACCCTTATCCTAAACCTAAATCTAACGCAAAAAATAACACTAACCCTAAACCAATCCCTAACCCTAACTCTAAACCAAACCATAACCCTAAACCTAACCCTAACCCTAATCCTAACCCTAACCCTAACCCAAATCCTAACCCTAACCCTATTCCTAACCCTAACCCTAAACCTAAACTTAACACAAACCCTAACACAAACCCTAACCCTAAACCCTAACCCATACCCTATCCCTAACTCTAACCCTAACCCTAAATCAAATTCTAACCCTAACTCTAACCGTAACCCAAAACCTATACCTAACCCTAACACAAACCCTAGCCTAAACCCTAACAATAACGCTAACCCTAACCCTAAATCTAACCCTAACCCTAATCCTAACCCTAACCCTAACCCTAACCCAAACCATAACACTAACTCTAACCTTAACCCTAATGCTAAGCCTAAACCTAACTCAAACTCAAAACCTAACCCTAAACCTAACCCTAACCCAAACCCTAACCCTAACACTAACCTAACACTAACTCAAACCCTAAGCATAAACCTAACTCTATCCCGAACCCAAACCCAAACCCTAACCCTAAACCTAACCAAAAACCTAAACCTAACCCTAACCCTAACCCTAACCCAAACCCTAACCCTAACACTAACCCTAACCCTAACACTAACCCAAACCCTAACCCTAACCCAAACCATAACCCTAACCCTAACTCTCATCCTATCCCTAAACCTAATCCTAATCCTAAACCTAACCCTTATTCTAACCCTAGCCATATCCCTAACACAAACCCAACCCCTAACCCTAACACTAACCCAAACCCTAACCCTAAACCTAACCCTAACTCAAACCCTAACCCTAACCCTAATGCTAACCCTAACCCAAACCCTAAGCCTAAACCTAACCCTAACCCTAATCCTAAACCTAACCCTAACCCAAAAACTAACCGTAACACTAACCCTAACCCTAAAACTAACCCAAACCCTAACCCTAACCCTAACCTAAACCAAAACCCTAACCCTAACTCTAACCCTATCCCTAACCCTAATCCTAACCCTAACCCTTATCATAACCCTAACCCTAGCCCTAACACAAACCAAACCCCTAACCCTAACTCTAACCCAAACCCTAACCCTAACCCTAACCCTAACTCACACCCTAACAATAACCCTTACCCTATCCCTAACCCAAACCCTAACCCTAAACCTAACCCTAACCCTAATCCTAAACCTAACCCTAACCCAAAAACTAACCCTAACACTAACCCTAACCCTAACACTATCCCCAACCCTAACCCTAACCCTAACCTAAACCAAAATCCTAACCCTAACTCTAATCCTAACCCTAACCCTAATCAAAATCCTAACATTAACCCTAAACCTAACCCTATCCCGAAACCTAAACCTAACCCTAATCCTAACCCTAATCCTAACCCTAACCCTAACCCTAACCCTAACCCTAATCCTAACCCTAACCCTAACCCTAACACAAACACAAACCCTAACCCTAACCCAAACCGTAACCCTAACCCTAACAAAAACCCTAACCCTCACCCTAACCCTAACCCTAACCCTAACCCAAACCCTAACCCAAATCCTAACCCTAACCCTAACCCTAACCCTAACCCTAACCCTAACCCTAACCCTAACTCAAACACTAACCCTAACCCTAACCCAAACCATAACCCTAAACCTAACCCTAACCATTATCCTAACCCTAAACCTAACCCAAAAAATAACACTAACCCTAAACCAAACCCTAACCCTAATCCTAACCCTAACCCAAACCCTAACACTTACCCAAATTCTAAACCGAAACCTAACCCTAACCCTAATCCTGACCCTAACCCTAACCCAAAAATTAACATGAACTCGAACCCTAATCCAAACCCTAATCCTAAACCTAACCCTAACACAAACCCTAACCCTAACCCAACCCCTAACCCTAACTCAAACCCTAACGATAACTCTAATTCTAATCCGAACCCAAAACCTAAAGCTAACCCTAACACAAACTCTAACCCAAACCCTAACAATAACCCTAACCGTAACCCTATTCCTAACCCTAACCGTAACCCTAACCCTATCCCTAACCCTATTCCTAACCCTAAACCTAACCCTAACCTTAACCCAAACCCTAACCCTAAACCTAACCGTAACCCAAACCCTAATCAAACCCTAACCCTATCCCAAACCCTAACACTAACACTAACCCTAACCGTAATCCTAAAACTAACCCTAACCCTAACCCAAACCGTAACCCTAACCCTAACCCTAACCCAAACCCTAACCCTAACCCTAACCCTAACCCTAACCCTAACCCTAACCCTAACCCAAACCATAAAACTAACCCTAACCTTAACCCTAATGCTAAGCCTAAACCTAACTCAAACTCAAACCCTAACCCTAAACCTAACCCTAACCCAAACCCTAACCCTAACACTAACCTAACCCTAACTCAAACTCTAATCATAACCCTAACTCTAACCTGAACCCAAACCCTAACCCTAACCCTAAACCTAACCAAAAACCTAAACCTAACCCTAACCCTAATCCTAAACCTAACCCTAACCCTAACACAAACCCAACCTCTACACTAACCCTAACCCTAACCCAAACCCTAACCCTAAACCTAACCCTAACCCTAACTCAAACCATAACCCTAACCCTAACCCTAACCCTAACCCAAACCCTAACCCTAACCCTAACTCAAACCCTAACCCTAACCCTAACCCTAACCCAAACCATAACAATATCCCTAACCTTAACCCTAATGCTAAGCCTAAACCTAACTCAAACTCAAAGCCTAACCCTAAACCTAACGCTAACCCAAACCCTAACACTAACACTAACCTAACCCTAACTCAAACCCTAACCATTACCCTAACTCTAACCCGAATCCAAACCCTAACCCTAACCCTAAACCTAACCAAAAACCTAAACCTAACCCTAACCCTAACCCAAACCGAAACCCTAACCCTAACACCAACCCTAAACCTAACACTAACCGAAACCCTAACCCTAACCCTAACCCTAATCCTAACCCTAACACTAACCCAAACCCTAACCCAAACCAAAACCCTAACCCTAACTCTAATCCTAACCCTAACCCTAATCAAAACCCTAACATTAACCCTAAATCTAACCCTAACCCAAAACCTAAACCTAACCCTAATCCTAACCCTAACCCTAACCCTAACCCTAATCCTAACCCTATCCCTAACCCGAACACAAACCCAACCCCTAACCCTAACACAAACCCAACCCCTAACCCTAACACAAACCCAAATCCTAACCCTAACCCTAACCCTAACCCTAACCCTAACTCAAACCCTAAACCTAACCCTAACCCAAACCCTAACCCTAAACCTAACTCTAACCCTTATCCTAAACCTAAATCTAACGCAAAAAATAACACTAACCCTAAACCAAACCTTAACCCTAACCCTAACCCTAACCCAAACCCTAACCCTTACCCAAACCCTAAACCTAACCCTAACCCTAACCCTAGCCCTAACCCTAACCCTAATCCTAACCCTAACCTAACCCTAACCCTAACCATAACCCTAATCCAAACCCTAACACTAACACTAACCCTAACCCTAACACTAACCCAAACCCTAACCCTAACCCTAACCCAAACCAAAACCTTAACCCTAACTCTAATCCTATCCCTAACCCTAATCCTAACCATAACCCTAACACTTATCCTAACCCTAAACCTAACCCTAACCCAAACCCAACCCCTAACCCTAACCCTAACCCAAACCCTAACCCTAACCCTAACCCTAAACCAAACCCTAACCCTAACCCTAAGCCTAACCCTAACCCAAACCCTAACCCTAACCCTAACCCTAACCCAAACCCTAAACCTAAACCTAACCCTAACCCTAATCCTAACCCTAACCCTAACCCAAAAACTAACCCTAACACTAACCCTTACACTAAAACTAACCCAAACCCTAACCCTAACCCTAGCCAAAACCAAAACCCTAACCCTAAATCTAATCCTAACCCTACCCCTAAACCTAAACAAAACCCTAACATTAACCCTAACCCTAACCCTAACCCAAAACCTAAACCTAACCCTAATCCTAACGCTAACCCTAACCCTAACCCTAATCCTAACCCTAACCCTAACCCTAACACAAACCCAACCCCTAACCCTAACACAAACCCAAACCCTAACCCTAACCCTAACCCAAACCCTAACCCTAAACCTAGCTCTAACCCTTATCCTAACCCTAAATCTAACGCAAAAAATAACACTAACCCTAAACCAAACCTTAACCCTAACCCTAACCCTAACCCAAACCCTAACCCTTACCCAAACCCTAAACCTAACCCGAACCCTAACCCTAATCCTTACCCTAACCCTAACCCTAACACAAACCCAACCCCTAACCCTAACCCTAACCCTAACTCAAACCCTAACGATAACTCTAATTCTAATCCGAACCCAAAACCTAAACTTAACCCTAACACAAACTCTAACCCAAACCCTAACAATAACCCTAACCGTAACCCTATTCCTAACCCTAACCGTAACCCTAACCCTATCCCTAACCCTATTCCTAACCCTAAACCTAACACTAACCTTAACCCAAACCCTAACCCTAAACCTAACCGTAACCCAAACCCTAATCAAACCCTAACCCTATCCCAAACCCTAACACTAACACTAACCCTAACCGTAATCCTAAACCTAACCCTAACCCTAACCCAAAAAGTAAACCTAACCCTAAACCTAACCCTAACCCAAACCGTAACCCTAACCCAAATCCTAATCCTAACCCTAACCCTAATCTTAAACCTAACACCAATCCCTACCCAAACCCTCACCCTAACCCTAACCCTAACCCTAACCCAAACCCTAACCCTAACCCTAACCCTAACCCTAACACTAAACCCAACCCAAAACCAAACCATAACACAAACCCTAACCTTAACCCTAATGCTAAGCCTAAACCTAACTCAAACTCAAACCCTAACCCTAAACCTAACCCTAACCCAAACCCTAATCAAACCCTAATCATACCCTAACACTAACACTAACCCTAACCGGAATCCTAAACCTAACCCTAACCCTAACCCAAAAAGTAAACCTAACCGTAACCCTAACCCTAACCCTAACCCTAACCCTAACCCTAACCCTAACCCAAAAACTAACCCTAATACTAACCCTAACCCTAAAACTAACCCAAAACCTAAACCTAACCCTAATCCTAACCCTAACCCTAATCCTAACCCTAACCCTAACCCTAACCCTAACACAAACCCAACCCCTAACCCTAACACAAACACAACCCCTAACCCTAACCCTAACCCTAACTCAAACCCTAACCCTAACCCTAACCCAAACCCTAACCCTAAACCTAACTCTAACCCTTATCCTAAACCTAAATCTAACGCAAAAAATAACACTAACCCTAAACCAATCCTTAACCCTAACCCTAAACCAAACCATAACCCTAAACCTAACCCTAACCCTAATCCTAACCCTAACCCTAACCCAAATCCTAACCCTAACCCTATTCCTAACCCTAACCCTAAACCTAAACTTAACACAAACCCTAACACAAACCCTAACCCTAAACCCTAACCCATACCCTATCCCTAACTCTAACCCTAACCCTAAATCAAATTCTAACCCTAACTCTAACCGTAACCCAAAACCTATACCTAACCCTAACACAAACCCTAGCCTAAACCCTAACAATAACGCTAACCCTAACCCTAAATCTAACCCTAACCCTAATCCTAACCCTAACCCTAACCCTAACCCAAACCATAACACTAACTCTAACCTTAACCCTAATGCTAAGCCTAAACCTAACTCAAACTCAAAACCTAACCCTAAACCTAACCCTAACCCAAACCCTAACCCTAACACTAACCTAACACTAACTCAAACCCTAAGCATAAACCTAACTCTATCCCGAACCCAAACCCAAACCCTAACCCTAAACCTAACCAAAAACCTAAACCTAACCCTAACCCTAACCCTAACCCAAGCCCTAACCCTAACACTAACCCTAACCCTAACACTAACCCAAACCCTAACCCTAACCCAAACCATAACCCTAACCCTAACTCTCATCCTATCCCTAAACCTAATCCTAATCCTAAACCTAACCCTTATTCTAACCCTAGCCATATCCCTAACACAAACCCAACACCTAACCCTAACACTAACCCAAACCCTAACCCTAAACCTAACCCTAACTCAAACCCTAACCCTAACCCTAATGCTAACCCTAACCCAAACCCTAAGCCTAAACCTAACCCTAACCCAAAAACTAACCCTAACACTAACCCTAACCCTAAAACTAACCCAAACCCTAACCCTAACCCTAACCTAAACCAAAACCCTAACCCTAACTCTAACCCTATCCCTAACCCTAATCCTAACCCTAACCCTTATCCTAACCCTAACCCTAGCCCTAACACAAACCAAACCCCTAACCCTAACTCTAACCCAAACCCTAACCCTAACCCTAACCCTAACTCACACCCTAAAAATAACCCTTACCCTATCCCTAACCCAAACCCTAACCCTAAACCTAACCCTAACCCTAATCCTAAACCTAACCCTAACCCAAAAACTAACCCTAACACTAACCCTAACCCTAAAACTAACCCCAACCCTAACCCTAACCCTAACCTAAACCAAAATCCTAACCCTAACTCTAATCCTAACCGTAACCCTAATCAAAATCCTAACATTAACCCTAAACCTAACCCTATCCCGAAACCTAAACCTAACCCTAATCCTAACCCTAATCCTAACCCTAACCCTAACCCTAACCCTAACCCTAATCCTAACCCTAACCCTAACCCTAACACAAACACAAACCCTAACCCTAACCCAAACCGTAACCCTAACCCTAACCCTAACCCTAACAAAAACCCTAACCCTAAAACTAACCCCAACCCTAACCCTAACCCTAACCTAAACCAAAATCCTAACCCTAACTCTAATCCTAACCCTAACCCTAATCAAAATCCTAACATTAACCCTAAACCTAACCCTATCCCGAAACCTAAACCTAACCCTAATCCTAACCCTAATCCTAACCCTAACCCTAACCCTAACCCTAACCCTAATCCTAACCCTAACCCTAACCCTAACACAAACACAAACCCTAACCCTAACCCAAACCGTAACCCTAACCCTAACCCTAACCCTAACAAAAACCCTAACCCTCACCCTAACCCTAACCCTAACCCTAACCCAAACCCTAACCCAAATCCTAACCCTAACCCTAACCCTAACCCTAACCCTAACCCTAACCCTAACCCTAACTCAAACACTAACCCTAACCCTAACACAAACCATAACCCTAAACCTAACCCTAACCCTTATCCTAACCCTAAAACTAACCCAAAAAATAACACTAACCCTAAACCAAACCCTAACCCTAATCCTAACCCTAACCCAAACCCTAACACTTACCCAAATTCTAAACCGAAACCTAACCCTAACCCTAATCCTGACCCTAACCCTAACCCAAAAATTAACATGAACTCGAACCCTAATCCAAACCCTAATCCTAAACCTAACCCTAACACAAACCCTAACCCTAACCCAACCCCTAACCCTAACTCAAACCCTAACGATAACTCTAAATCTAATCCGAACCCAAAACCTAAAGCTAACCCTAACACAAACTCTAACCCAAACCCTAACAATAACCCTAACCGTAACCCTATTCCTAACCCTAACCGTAACCCTAACCCTATCCCTAACCCTATTCCTAACCCTAAACCTAACCCTAACCTTAACCCAAACCCTAACCCTAAACCTAACCGTAACCCAAACCCTAATCAAACCCTAACCCTATCCCAAACCCTAACACTAACACTAACCCTAACCGTAATCCTAAAACTAACCCTAACCCTAACCCAAACCGTAACCCTAACCCTAACCCTAACCCAAACCCTAACCCTAACCCTAACCCTAACCCTAACCCTAACCCTAACCCTAACCCAAACCATAAAACTAACCCTAACCTTAACCCTAATGCTAAGCCTAAACCTAACTCAAACTCAAACCCTAACCCTAAACCTAACCCTAACCCAAACCCTAACCCTAACACTAACCTAACCCTAACTCAAACCCTAATCATAACCCTAACTCTAACCTGAACCCAAACCCTAACCCTAACCCTAAACCTAACCAAAAACCTAAACCTAACCCTAACCCTAATCCTAAACCTAACCCTAACCCTAACACAAACCCAACCTCTACACTAACCCTAACCCTAACCCAAACCCTAAAACTAAACCTAACCCTAACCCTAACTCAAACCATAACCCTAACCCTAACCCTAACCCTAACCCAAACCCTAACCCTAACCCTAACTCAAACCCTAACCCTAACCCTAACCCTAACCCAAACCATAACAATATCCCTAACCTTAACCCTAATGCTAAGCCTAAACCTAACTCAAACTCAAAGCCTAACCCTAAACCTAACCCTAACCCAAACCCTAACACTAACACTAACCTAACCCTAACTCAAACCCTAACCATTACCCTAACTCTAACCCGAATCCAAACCCTAACCCTAACCCTAAACCTAACCAAAAACCTAAACCTAACCCTAACCCTAACCCAAACCGAAACCCTAACCCTAACACCAACACTAACCCTAACCCTAACCCTAACTCAAACCCTAACCCTAACCCTAAACCCTAACCCAAACCCTATCCCTAACCCTAATCCCTAACCCTAACCCTAACTAAAACTCTAACCCTAACTCTAACCCTAACCCAAAAACTAAACCTAACCCTAACACAAACCCTAACCTAAAACCTAACAATAACCCTAAACCTAACCCTAAATCTAACCCTAACACTAATCCTAACCCTAACCCTAACCCTAACCCAAACCATAACACTATCCCTAACCTTAACCCTAATGCTAAGCCTAAACCTAACTCAAACTCAAACCCTAACCCTAAACCTAACCCTAACGAAAACCCTAACCCTAACACTAACCTAACCCTAAATCAAACCCTAAACATTACCCTAACTCTAACCCGAATCCAAACCCTAACCCTAAACCTAAACCTAACCAAAAACCTAACCCTAACCCTAACCCTAATCAAACCCCTAACATTAACCCTAACCCTAACCCTAACCCAAAACCTAAACCTAACCCTAATCCTTACCCTAACCCTAACCCTAACCTTAACCCTAACACAAACCCAACCCCTAACCCTAACACAAACCCAAATCCTAACCCTAACCCTAACCCTAACCCTAACCCTAACTCAAACCCTAAACCTAACCCTAACCCAAACCCTAACCCTAAACCTAACTCTAACCCTTATCCTAAACCTAAATCTAACGCAAAAAATAACACTAACCCTAAACCAAACCTTAACCCTAACCCTAACCCTAACCCAAACCCTAACCCTTACCCAAACCCTAAACCTAACCCTAACCCTAACCCTAGCCCTAACCCTAACCCTAATCCTAACCCTAACCTAACCCTAACCCTAACCATAACCCTAATCCAAACCCTAACACTAACACTAACCCTAACCCTAACACTAACCCAAACCCTAACCCTAACCCTAACCCAAACCAAAACCCTAACCCTAACTCTAATCCTATCCCTAACCCTAATCCTAACCATAACCCTAACACTTATCCTAACCCTAAACCTAACCCTAACCCAAACCCAACCCCTAACCCTAACCCTAACCCAAACCCTAACCCTAACCCTAACCCTAACCCAAACCCTAACCCTAACCCTAAGCCTAACCCTAACCCAAACCCTAACCCTAACCCTAACCCTAACCCAAACCCTAAACCTAAACCTAACCCTAACCCTAATCCTAACCCTAACCCTAACCCAAAAACTAACCCTAACACTAACCCTTACACTAAAACTAACCCAAACCCTAACCCTAACCCTAACCAAAACCAAAACCCTAACCCTAAATCTAATCCTAACCCTAACCCTAATCCTAATCAAAACCCTAACATTAACCCTAACCCTAACCCTAACCCAAAACCTAAACCTAACCCTAATCCTAACGCTAACCCTAACCCTAACCCTAATCCTAACCCTAACCCTAACCCTAACACAAACCCAACCCCTAACCCTAACACAAACCCAAACCCTAACCCTAACCCTAACCCAAACCCTAACCCTAAACCTAGCTCTAACCCTTATCCTAACCCTAAATCTAACGCAAAAAATAACACTAACCCTAAACCAAACCTTAACCCTAACCCTAACCCTAACCCAAACCCTAACCCTTACCCAAACCCTAAACCTAACCCGAACCCTAACCCTAATCCTTACCCTAACCCTAACCCTAACACAAACCCAACCCCTAACCCTAACCCTAACCCTAACTCAAACCCTAACGATAACTCTAATTCTAATCCGAACCCAAAACGTAAACCTAACCCTAACACAAACTCTAACCCAAACCCTAACAATAACCCTAACCGTAACCCTATTCCTAACCCTAACCGTAACCCTAACCCTATCCCTAACCCTATTCCTAACACTAAACCTAACCCTAACCTTAACCCAAACCCTAACCCTAAACCTAACCGTAACCCAAACCCTAATCAAACCCTAACCCTATCCCAAACCCTAACACTAACACTAACCCTAACCGTCATACTAAACATAACCCTAACCCTAACCCAAAAAGTAAACCTAACCCTAAACCTAACCCTAACCCAAACCGTAACCCTAACCCAAATCCTAATCCTAACCCTAACCCTAATCTTAAACTTAACTCTAATCCTAACCCAAATCCTAACCCTAACCCTAACCCTAACCCTAACACAAACCCTAAACCTAACCCTAACCCTAACCCTAACACTAAACCTAACCCAAACCCAAACCATAACTCAAACCCTAACCTTAACCCTAATGCTAAGCCTAAACCTAACTCAAACTCAAACCCTAACCCTAAACCTAACCCTAACCCAAACCCTAACCCTAACACTAACCTAACCCTAACTCAAACCCTAACCATAACCCTAACTCTAACCTGAAACCAAACCCTAACCCTAACCCTAAACCTAACCAAAAACCTAAACCTAACCCTAACCCTAATCCTAAACCTAACCCTAACCCTAACACAAACCCAACCTCTACACTAACCCTAACCCTAACCCAAACCCTAACCCTAACCCTAACCCTAACCCTAACTCAAACCCTAACCCTAACCCTAACCCTAACCCAAACCCTAACCCTAACCCTAACCCTATTCCTAACCCTAAACCTAACCCTTACCTTAACCCAAACCCTAACCCTAAACCTAACCGTAACCCAAACCCTAATCAAACCCTAACCCTATCCCAAACCCTAACACTAACACTAACCCTAACCGTAATCCTAAACCTAACCCTAACCCTAACCCAAAAAGTAAACCTAACCCTAAACCTAACCCTAACCCAAACCGTAACCCTAACCCAAATCCTAATCCTAACCCTAACCCTAATCTTAAACCTAACTCTAATCCTAACCCAAACCCTAACCCTAACCCTAAACCTAACCCTAACCCAAACCCTAACCCTAACCCTAACCCTAACCCTAACCATAACCCTAACCCAAACCATAACACTAACCCTAACCTTAACCCTAATGCTAAGCCTAAACCTAACTCAAACTCAAACCCTAACCCTAAACCTAACCCTAACCCAAACCCTAGTCCTAACACTAACCTAACCCTAACTCAAACCCTAACCATAACCCTAACTCTAACCTGAACCCAAACCCTAACCCTAACCCTAAACCTAACCAAAAACCTAAACCTAACCCTAACCCTAATCCTAAACCTAACCCTAACCCTAACACAAACCCAACCTCTACACTAACCCTTACCCTAACCCAAACCCTAACCCTAACCCTAACCCTAACCCTAACCCTAACCCTAACTCAAACCCTAACCCTAACCCTAACCCTAACCCAAACCCTAACCCTAACCCTAACTCAAACCCTAACCCTAACCGTAACCCTAACCCAAACCATAACAATATCCCTAACCTTAACCCTAATGTTAAGCCTAAACCTAACTCAAACTCAAAGCCTAACCGTAAACCTAACCCTAACCCAAACCCTAACCCTAACACTAACCTAACCCTAACTCAAACCCTAACCATTACCCTAACTCTAACCCGAATCCAAACCCTAACCCAAACCCTAAACCTAACCAAAAACCTAAACCTAACCCTAACCCTAACCCAAACCGAAACCCTAACCCTAACACCAACCCTAAACCTAACACTAACCGAAACCCTAACCCTAACCCTAACCCTAATCCTAACCCTAACACTAACCCAAACCCTAACCCAAACCAAAACCCTAACCCTAACTCTAATCCTAACCCTAACCCTAATCAAAACCCTAACATTAACCCTAAATCTAACCCTAACCCAAAACCTAAACCTAACCCTAATCCTAACCCTAACCCTAACCCTAACCCTAATCCTAACCCTATCCCTAACCCGAACACAAACCCAACCCCTAACCCTAACACAAACCCAACCCCTAACCCTAACCTTAAACCAAACAAAAACCCTAACCCTAACTCTAATCCTAACCCTAAACCTAACCCTAACCCTAACCCTAACCCTAACCCTAACTCAAACCCTAACCCTAACCCTAACCCTAACCCAAACCCTAACCCTAAACCTAACCCTAACCCTTATCCTAACCCTAAATCTAACGCAAAAATTAACACTAACCCTAAACCAAACCTTAACCCTAACCCTAACCCTAAACCAAACCCTAACCCTTACCAAAACCCTAAACCTAAACCTAACCCTAACTCTAATCCTAACCCTAACCCTAACCCAAGAACTAACCCTAACCCGAACCCTAACCCAAACACTAAACCTAACCCTATTCCTAACCCTAACCCTAAAACTAAACTTAACCAAAACCCTAACACAAACCGTAACCCTAAACCCTAACCCAAACCCTATCCCTAACCCTAACAATAACCCTAACCCTAACTCAAACTCTAACCCTAACTCTAACCCTAACCGAAAACCTAAACCTAACACTAACACAAACCCTAACCTAAACCCTAAAAATAACCCTAACCCTAACCCTAAATCTAACCCAAACCCTAATCCTGACCCTAACCCTAACCCTAACCCAAACCATAACACTAACCCTAACCTTAACCCTAATGCTAAGCCTAAACCTAACTCAAATTCAAACCCTAACCCTAAACCTAACCCTAAGCCAAACCCTAACCCTAACACTAACCTAACCCTAACTCAAACCCTAACCATAACCCTAACTCTAACCCGAACACAAACCCTAACCCTAGCCCTAAATCTAACCAAAAACCTAAACCTAGCCCTAACCCTAACCCTTACCCTAACCCTAACCCTAACCCTAACGTAACCCTAACCCTAACCCTAACCCTAACCCAAACCAAAACCCTAACCCTAACTCTAATCCTATCCCTAATCCTAATCCTAACCATAACCCTAAACCTAACCCTAACCCAAACCCAACCCCTAACCCTAACCCAAAACCTAACCCTAACCCTAACCCTAACTCAAACCCTAACCCTAACCCTAACCCTAACCCAAACCCTAACCCTAACCCTAACCCTAACCCAAATCCTAAACCTAAACCTAACCCTAAAACTAATCCTAACCCTAACCCTAACCCAAAAACTAACCCTAATACTAACCCTAATCCTAAAACTAACCCAAACCCTAACCCTAACCCTAATCCAAACCAAAACCCTAACCCTAACTCTAATCCTAACCCTAACCCCCACCCTAATCAAAACCCTAACATTAACCCTAACCCTAACCCTAACCCAAAACCTAAACCTAACCCTCATCCTAACCCTAACCCTAACCCTAACCCTAACCCTAACCCTAATCCTAAACCTAACCCTAACCCTAACGCAAACCCAACCCCTAACCCTAACACAAACACAAACCCTAACCCTAACCCTATCCCTAACCCTAACCCTAACTCAAACCCTAAACCTAACCCTAACCCAAACCCTAACCCTAAACCTAACTCTAACCCTTATCCTAACCCTAAATCTAAGGCAAAATATAACACTAACCCTAAACCAAACCTTAACCCTAACCCTAACCCTAATGCAAACCCTAACCATTACCCAAACCCTAAACCTAAACCTAACCCTAACCCTAATCCTAACCCTAACCCTAACCCACGAACTAAGCCTTACCCGAACCCTAACGCAAACCATAATTCCAACGCTTACCCTAACCCAAACCCTAACCCTAACCGTAACCCTAACCCTAACACTAACAAAAACCCTAACCCTAAACCCTAACCCAAACCCTATCCCTAAACCTAACCCTAACCCTAACCCTAACTAAAACTCTAACCCTAACTCTAACACTAACCCAAAACCTAAACCTAACCCTAACACAAACCCTATCCTAAACGCTAAC
Organism: Eospalax fontanierii; assembly: GCA_035773235.1. Classification (NCBI taxonomy): domain Eukaryota; kingdom Metazoa; phylum Chordata; class Mammalia; order Rodentia; family Spalacidae; genus Eospalax; species Eospalax fontanierii. The sequence goes on along the minus strand of JAJHUQ010000061.1, from coordinate 141,291 downwards.
AATAACCCTAAACCTAACCCTAAATCTAACCCTAACACTAATCCTAACCCTAACCCTAACCCCAACCCAAACCATAACACTATCCCTAACCTTAACCCTAATGCTAAGCCTAAACCTAACTCAAACTCAAACCCTAACCCTAAACCTAACCCTAACCCAAACCCTAACCCTAACACTAACCTAACCCTAATTCAAACCCTAAACATTACCCTAACTCTAACCCGAATCCAAAACCTAACCCTAACCCTAAACCTAACCAAAAACCTAACCCTAACCCTAACCCTAATCAAAACCCTAACATTAACCCTAACCCTAACCCTAACCCAAAACCTAAACCTAACCCTAATCCTAACCATAACCCTAACCCTAACCCTAACCCAAACCCTAACCCTTACCCAAACCCTAAACCTAACCCTAACCCTAACCCTAACCCTAACCCTAAACCTAACCCTAACCCAAAACCTAAACCTAACCCTAATCCTAACCCTAACCCAAATCTAACCCTAATGCTAACCCTAACACAAACCCAACCCCTAATCCTAACACAAACAAAAACCCTAACCCTAACCCTAAACCTAATCCTAACCCTAACTCAAACCCTAAACCTAACCCTAACCCAAAAACTAACCCTAAACCTAACTCTAACCCTTATCCTAACCCTAAATCTTACGCAAAATAGAACACTAACCCTAAATCAAACCTTAACCCTAACCCTAAACCTAACCCAAAACCTAACCCTTACACAAACCCTAAACCTAAACCTAACCCTAACCCTAATCCTAACCCTAACCCTAACCCAACAACTAAGCCTAACCCGAACCCTAACGCAAACCCTAATCCTAACGCTAACCTTAACCCAAACCCTAACCCTAACCGTAACCCTAACCCTAACCCTAACAAAAACCCTAACACTAAACCCTAACACAAACCCTATCCCTAACCCTAATCCCTAACCCTAACCCTAACTAAAACTCTAACCCTAACCCTAACCCTAATCCTAAACCTAACCCTAACCCTAACACAAACCCAACCTCTACACTAACCCTAACCCTAACCCAAACCCTAACCCTAACCCTAACCCTAACCCTAACTCAAACCCTAACCCTAACCCTAACCCTAAACCAAACCCTAACCCTAACCCTAACCCTATTCCTAACCCTAAACCTAACCCTTACCTTAAGCCAAACCCTAACCCTAAACCTAACCGTAACCCAAACCCTAATCAAACCCTAACCCTATCCCAAACCCTAACACTAACACTAACCCTAACCGTAATCCTAAACCTAACCCCAACCCTAACCCAAAAAGTAAACCTAACCCTAAACCTAACCCTAACCCAAATCGTAAGCCTAACCCAAATCCTAATCCTAACCCTAACCCTAATCTTAAACCTAACTCTAATCGTAACCCAAACCCTAACCCTAACCCTAACCCTAACCCTAACCCAAACCCTAACCCTAACCCTAACCCTAACCCTAACCATAACCCTAACCCAAACCATAACACTAACCCTAACCTTAACCCTAATGCTAAGCCTAAACCTAACTCAAACTCAAACCCTAACCCTAAACCTAACCCTAACCCAAACCCTAACCCTAACACTAACCTAACCCTAACTCAAACCCTAACTCTAACCTGAACCCAAACCCTAACCCTAACCCTAAACCTAACCAAAAACCTAAACCTAACCCTAACCCTAATCCTAAACCTAACCCTAACCCTAACACAAACCCAACCTCTACACTAAACCTAACCCTAACCCAAACCCTAACCCTAACCCTAACCCTAACCCTAACTCAAACCCTAACCCTAACCCTAACCCTAACCCAAACCCTAACCCTAACCCTAACCCTAACCCTATTCATAACCCTAAACCTAACCCTAACCTTAACCCAAACCCTAACCCTAAACCTAACCGTAACCCAAACCCTAATCAAACCCTAACCCTATCCCAAACCCTAACACTAACACTAACCCTAACCATAATCCTAAACCTAACCCTAACCCTAAACCAAAAAGTAAACCTAACCCTAAACCTAACCCTAACCCAAACCGTAACCCTAACCCAAATCCTAATCCTAACCCTAACCCTAATCTTAAACCTAACTCTAATCCTAACCCAAACCCTAACCCTAACCCTAACCCTAACCCTAACCCTAACCCAAACCCTAACCCTAACCCTAACCCTAACCCTAACCCTAACCCTAACCCAAACCATAACACTAACCCTAACCTTAACCCTAATGCTAAGCCTAAACCTAACTCAAACTCAAACCCTAACCCTAAACCTAACCCTAACCCAAACCCTAACCCTAACACTAACCTAACCCTAACTCAAACCCTAACCATAACCCTAACTCTAACCTGAACCCAAACCCTAACCCTAACCCTAAACCTAACCAAAAACCTAAACCTAACCCTAACCCTAATCCTAAACCTAACCCTAACCCTAACACAAACCCAACCTCTACACTAACCCTAAACCTAACCCAAACCCTAATCCTAACCCTAACCCTAACCCTAACTCAAAACCTAACCCTAACCCTAACCCTAACCCAAACCCTAACCCTAACCCTAACTCAAACCCTAACCCTAACCGTAACCCTAACCCAAACCATAAAAATATCCCTAACCTTAACCCTAATGCTAAGCCTAAACCTAACTCAAACTCAAAGCCTAACCCTAAACCTAACCCTAACCCAAACCCTAACCCTAACACTAACCTAACCCTAACTCAAACCCTAACCATTACCCTAACTCTAACCCGAATCCAAACCCTAACCCTAACCCTAAACCTAACCAAAAACCTAAACCTAACCCTAACCCTAACCCAAACCGAAACCCTAACCCTAACACCAACCCTAAACCTAACACTAACCCAAACCCTAACCCTAACCCTAACCCTAATCAAAACCCTAATATTAACCCTAACCCTAACCCTAACCCAAAACCTAAACATAACCCTAATCCTAACCCTAACACTAACCCAAACCCAAACCCAAACCCAAACCCTAACCCTAACTCTAATCCTAACCCTAACCCTAATCAAAACCCTAACATTAACCCTAAATCTAACCCTAACCCAAAACCTAAACCTAACCCTTATCCTAACCCTAAGCATAACCCTAACCCTAATCCTAACCCTATCCCTAACCCGAACACAAACCCAACCCCTAACCCTAACACCAACCCAACCCCTAACCCTAACCTTAAACCAAACAAAAACCCTAACCCTAACTCTAATCCTAACCCTAAACCTTACCCTAACCCTAAACCTAACCCTAACCCTAACTAAAACCCTAACCCTAACCCTAACCCTAACCCAAACCCTAACCCTAAACCTAACCCTAACCCTTATCCTAACCCTAAATCTAATGCAAAAACTAACACTAACCCTAAACCAAACCTTAACCCTAACCCTAACCCTAAACCAAACCCTAACCCTTACCAAAACCCTAAACCTAAACCTAACCCTAACTCTAATCCTAACCCTAACCCTAACCCAAGAACTAACCCTAACCCGGACCCTAACCCAAACCCTAAACCTAAGCCTATTCCTAACCCTAACCCTAAAACTAAACATAACCAAAACCCTAACACAAACCCTAACCCTAAACCCTAACCCAAACCCTATCCCTAACCCTAACAATAACCCTAACCCTAACTCAAACTCTAACCCTAACTCTAACCCTAACCGAAAACCTAAACCTAACACTAACATAAACCCTAACCTAAACCCTAACAATAACCCTAACCCTAACCCTAAATCTAACCCAAACCCTAAACCTGAC
>JAJHUQ010000061.1:127500-130000 GCA_035773235.1 Eospalax fontanierii | reverse complement strand
CCATAACTCAAACACTTACCCTAACCCTAATCCAAAACCTAGCCCTAATCCGAACCCTAACCCTAACCCTAACTCTATCCCTAAATCTAATCCTATCCCTAACCCTAATCCTAACACCAACTCTAACCCTAACCCAAACCCTAACCTAACCCTAGCACAAACCCAACCCCTAACCTTAACCCTAACGCACACCCTAACCCTAAACCTAACCCTAACTCAAACCCTAACCCTAACACTAACCCTAAACATAACCCAAACCCTAACCCTAAACCTAACCCTAACCCTAATCCTAAATCTAACCCTAACCCAAAAACTAACCCTAACACTAATCGTAACCCTAAAACTAACCCAAACCCTAACCCTAACCTAAACCAAAAACCTAACCCTAACTCAAATCCTAACCCTAACCCTAATCAAAACCCTAACATTAACCCTAACATTAACCCTAACCCTAACCAAAAATTAACCCTAATCCTAACCCTAACCCTAACCCTAACCCTAAATCTAATCCTAACCCTAACCCTAACCCTAACACAAACACAAAACCTAACCCTAACCCTAACCCTAACCCAAAACATAACTCTAACCCTAACCCTAACCCTAACTCAAACCCAAAACCTATCCCTAAACCTAACCCTAACCCTAACCCAAACCCTAACCCAAATCCTAACCCTAACCATAACCCTAACCCTAACCCTAAACATAACTCAAACACTTACTCTAACCCTAACCCAAACCCTAACCCTAACCCAAACCCTAACCCTAACCCTAACCCAAAAATAACACTAACTCTAAACCAAACCCTAACCCTAATCCTAACCCTAACCCTAAGCAAAACCCTAACCCTTACCCAAACCCTAAACCTAAACCTAACCCTAACCCTAATCCTAACCCTAACCCTAACCCTAACCCAAAAACTAACCCTAACTCGAACCCTAACCCAAACCCTAATCCTAACCCTAACCCTAACCCAAACCCTAACCCTAACCCTAAACCTAAACCTAACGCTAACCCTTATCCTAAACCTAAACCTAACCCAAAAAATAACACTAACCCTAAACCAAACCCTAACCCTAACCCTAACCCTAACCCTAACCCTAACCCAAACCCTAACCCTTACCCAAACCCTAAACCTAAACCTAACCCTAACCCTAATCCTAAGCCTAACCCTAACCCAAAAACTAACCCTAACTCGAACCCTAACCCAAACCCTAATCCTAACCCTAACCCTAACCCAAACCCTAACCCTAACCCTATTCTTAACCCTAACCCTAAACATAACCTTAACCCAAACCTAACCCAAACCCTAACTCGAACCCTAACCCTAACCCAAACACTAACCCAAACCCTAACAATAACCCTAACCCTAACCCTAACCCTAACCCTAACCCTAACACTAACCCAAATACTAACCCTAACATTAACCCAAACCAAAACCCTAACCCTAACTCTAATCCTAACCCTAACCCTAATCAAAACCCTAACATTAAACCTAACCCTAACCCTAACCCAAAACCTAAACCTAACCCTAATCCTAAACCTATCCCTAACCCTAATCCTACCCCTAACCCTAACCCTAACACAAACCCAACCCCTAACCCTAACCCTAACCCTAACTCAAACCCTAACCATAACTCTAATTCTAACCCAAACCCAAAACCTAAACCTAAACCTAACCCTAATACAAACTCTAACCCAAACCCTAACAATAACGCTAACCCTAACCCTATTCCTAACCCTAACCGTAAGCCTAACCCTAAACCTATCCCTATTCCTAACCCTAACCCTAACCCTAACCTTAACCCAAATCCTAACCCTATTCCTATACGTATCCCTAACCCTAACCCTAACCCTAACACAATCCCAACCCTAACCCTAACTCAAACCCTAATCATAACTCTAATTCTAACCCAAACCCAAAACCTAAACCTAACCCTAACACAAACACTAACCCAAACCCTAACAATAACCCTAACCCTAACCCTATTCCTATCCCTAACCGTAAGCCTAACCCTAATCCTAACCCTATTCCTAACCCTAACACTAACCCTAACCTTAACCCAAATCCTAACCATAAACCTAACCCTAACCCAAACCCTAATCAAACCCTAACCCTAACCCAAAACCTAACCCTAACCCAAATCCTAATCTGAACCCTAACCCTAATCCTAAACCTAACTCTAACCCTAACCCAAACCCTAACCCTAACCCTACCCCTAACCGAAAACCTAACCCTAACCCTAACCCTAATCCAAACCATAACACTAACGCTAACCTTAACCATAATGCTAAGCCTAAACCTAACTCAAACTCAAACACTAACCCTAAACCTAACCCTAAGCCAAACCCTAACCCTAACACTAACCTAACCGTAATCAAAACCCTAACATTAACCCTAACCCTAACCCAAAACCTAAACCGAACCCTAATCCTAACCCTAAACCTAACCCTAAACCTAATACTAACTCTAACCCTAACCCTAACACAAACCCAACCCCTA
>JAJHUQ010000061.1:102500-120000 GCA_035773235.1 Eospalax fontanierii | reverse complement strand
TAACCTTAACCCTAATGCTAAGCCTAAACCTAACTCAAACTCAAACCCTAACCCTAAACCTAACCCTAATCCAAACCCTAACCCTAACACTAACCTAACCCTAACTCAAACCCTAACCATTACCCTAAATCTAACCCGAATCCAAACCCTAACCCTAACCCTAAACCTAACCAAAAACCTAAACCTAACCCTAACCCTAACCCTTACCCAAACCCTAACCCTAACACTAACCCTAACCCTAACACTAACCCAAACCCTAACCCTAACCCTAACCTAAACCAAAACCCTAACCCTATCTCTAATCCTATTCCTAACCCTAATCCTAACCCTAACCCTAACCCTTATCCTAACCCTAATCTAACCCTAGCACAAAACCAACCCCTAACCTTAACCCTAACTCAAACCCTAACCCTAAACCTAACCCTAACTCAAACCCTAACCCTACACCTAACCCTAACCATAACCCTAACCCTAATCCTAAATCAAACCCTAACCCAAAAACTAACCCTAACACTAATCCTAACCCTAAAACTAACCCAAACCCTAACCCTAACCCTAACCTAAACCAAAACCCTAACCCTAACTCAAATCCTAACCCTAAACCTAATCAAAACCCTAACATTAACCCTAACCCTAACCCTAACCCTAACCTAAACCTAACCCTAATCCTAACCCTAACCCTAACCCTAACCCTAAATCTAATCCTAACCCTAACCCTAACCCTAACACAAACCCAAACCCTAACCCTAACCCTAACCCTAACCCTAAACGTAACTCTAACCCTATCCCTAACCCTAACTCAAACCCTAAACCTATCCCTAACCCTAACCCTAACCCTAACCCAAACCCTAACCCAAATCCTAACCCTAACCCTAGCCCTAACCCTAACCCTAACCATAACTCAAACACTTACCCTAACCCTAACCCAAACCCTAACCCTAACCCTAACCCTAACCCTAACCCTAACCCTAACCCTAACTCTAATCCTATCCCTAACCCTAATCCTAACCCTAACCCTAACCCTTATCCTAACCCTAACCTAACCCTAGCACAAACCCAACCCCTAACCTTAACCCTAACGCACACCCTAACCCTAAACCTAACCCTAACTCAAACCCTAACCCTAACACTAACCCTAAACCTAACCCAAACCCTAACCCTAAACCTAACCCTAACCCTAATCCTAAATCTAACCCTAACCCAAAAACTAACCCTAACACTAATCCTAACCCTAAAACTAACCCAAACCCTAACCCTAACCTAAACCAAAAACCTAACCCTAACTCAAATCCTAACCCTAACCCTAATCAAAACCCTAACATTAACCCTAACATTAACCCTAACCCTAACCAAAAATTAACCCTAATCCTAACCCTAACCCTAACCCTAACCCTAAATCTAATCCTAACCCTAACCCTAACCCTAACACAAACACAAACCCTAACCCTAACCCTAACCCTAACCCTAACCCAAAACATAACTCTAACCCTAACCCTAACCCTAACTCAAACCCTAAACCTATCCCTAAACCTAACCCTAACCCTAACCCAAACCCTAACCCAAATCCTAACCCTAACCATAACCCTAACCCTAACCCTAAACATAACTCAAACACTTACTCTAACCCTAACCCAAACCCTAACCCTAACCCTAACCCTAACACAAACACAAACCCTAACCCAAATCCTAACCCTAACCCTAACCCTAACCCTAACCCTAACCCTAACCCTAACTCAAACCCTAAACCTATCCCTAAACCTAACCCTAACCCTAACCCAAACCCTAACCCAAATCCTAACCCTAACCATAACCCTAACCCTAACCCTAAACATAACTCAAACACTTACTCTAACCCTAACCCAAACCCTAACCCTAACCCAAACCCTAACCCTAACCCTAACCCAAAAATAACACTAACTCTAAACCAAACCCTAACCCTAACCCTAACCCTAGCCCTAACCCAAACCCTAACCCTTACCCAAACCCTAAACCTAAACCTAACCCTAACCCTAATCCTAACCCTAACCCTAACCCTAACCCAAAAACTAACCCTAACTCGAACCCTAACCCAAACCCTAATCCTAACCCTAACCCTAACCCAAACCCTAACCCTAACCCTAAACCTAAACCTAACGCTAACCCTTATCCTAAACCTAAACCTAACCCAAAAAATAACACTAACCCTAAACCAAACCCTAACCCTAACCCTAACCCTAACCCTAACCCTAACCCAAACCCTAACCCTTACCCAAACCCTAAACCTAAACCTAACCCTAACCCTAATCCTAAGCCTAACCCTAACCCAAAAACTAACCCTAACTCGAACCCTAACCCAAACCCTAATCCTAACCCTAACCCTAACCCAAACCCTAACCCTAACCCTATTCTTAACCCTAACCCTAAACATAACCTTAACCCAAACCTAACCCAAACCCTAACTCGAACCCTAACCCTAACCCAAACACTAACCCAAACCCTAACAATAACCCTAACCCTAACCCTAACCCTAACCCTAACCCTAACACTATCCCAAATACTAACCCTAACATTAACCCAAACCAAAACCCTAACCCTAACTCTAATCCTAACCCTAACCCTAATCAAAACCCTAACATTAAACCTAACCCTAACCCTAACCCAAAACCTAAACCTAACCCTAATCCTAAACCTATCCCTAACCCTAATCCTACCCCTAACCCTAACCCTAACACAAACCCAACCCCTAACCCTAACCCTAACCCTAACTCAAACCCTAACCATAACTCTAATTCTAACCCAAACCCAAAACCTAAACCTAAACCTAACCCTAATACAAACTCTAACCCAAACCCTAACAATAACGCTAACCCTAACCCTATTCCTAACCCTAACCGTAAGCCTAACCCTAAACCTATCCCTATTCCTAACCCTAACCCTAACCCTAACCTTAACCCAAATCCTAACCCTAATCCTAAACGTACCCCTAACCCTAACCCTAACCCTAACACAAACCCAACCCTAACCCTAACTCAAACCCTAATCATAACTCTAATTCTAACACAAACCCACACCCTAAACCTAACCCTAACACAAACTCTAACCCAAACCCTAACAATAACCCTAACCCTAACCCTATTCCTATCCCTAACCGTAAGCCTAACCCTAATCCTAACCCTATTCCTAACCCTAACACTAACCCCAACCTTAACCCAAATCCTAACCATAAACCTAACCCTAACCCAAACCCTAATCAAACCCTAACCCTAACCCAAAACCTAACCCTAACCCAAATCCTAATCTGAACTCTAACCCTAATCCTAAACCTAACTCTAACCCTAACCCAAACCCTAACCCTAACCCTACCCCTAACCGAAAACCTAACCCTAACCCTAACCCTAATCCAAACCATAACACTAACGCTAACCTTAACCATAATGCTAAGCCTAAACCTAACTCAAACTCAACCCCTCCCCCTAAACCTAACCCTAAGCCAAACCCTAACCCTAACACTAACCTAACCGTAATCAAAACCCTAACATTAACCCTAACCCTAACCCAAAACCTAAACCGAACCCTAATCCTAACCCTAAACCTAACCCTAAACCTAATCCTAACTCTAACCCTAACCCTAACACAAACCCAACCCCTAACCCTAACACAAACCCAACCCCTAACCCTAACCCTAAACCAAATCAAAACCCTAACCCTAACTCTAATCCTAACCCTAAACCTAACCCTAACCCTAACCCTAACCCTAACCCTAACCCAAGAACTAACCCTAACCCGATCCCTAACCCAAACCCTAAACCTAACCCTATTCCTAACCCTAACCCTAAACCTAAACTTAACCCAAACCCTAACACAAACCCTAAACCTAAACCCTAAACCAAACCCTATCCCTAACCCTAACAATAACCCTAACCCTAACTCAAACTCTAACCCTAACTCTAACCCTAACCCAAAACCTAAATGTAACCCTAACACAAACCCTAACTTAAAACCTAACAATAACCCTAACCCTAACCCTAAATCTAAAACTAACCCTAATCCTGACCCTAACCCTAACACTAACCCAAACCATAACACTAACCCTAACCTTAACCCTAATGCTAAGCCTAAACCTAACTCAAACTCAAACCCTAACACTAAACCTAACCCTAAGCCAAACCCTAACCCTAACACTAACCTAACCCTAACTCAAACCCTAACCATAACCCTAACTCTAACCCGAACCCAAACCCTAACCCTAACCCTAAACCTAACCAAAAATCAAAACCTAACCCTTATCCTAACCCTAAACCTAACCCAAAAAATAACACTAACCCTAAACCAAACCCTAACCCTAACCCTAACCCTAACCCTAACCCTAACCCTAACCCAAACCCTAACCCTTACCCAAACCCTAACCCTAAACCTAACCCTAACCCTAATCCTAACCCTAACCCTAACCCAAACCATAATCCTAACCCTATTCCTAACCCTAACCCTAAACCTAACCTTAACCCAAACCTAACCCAAACCCTAACCCTAACCCTAACCCTAACTCACTCTAACCCTAACTCCAACCCTAACCCTAACCCAAACACTAACCCAAACCCTAACAAAAACCCTAACCCTAAACCCTAACCCTAACCCTAACCCTAACCCTAACCCTAACCCTAACCCTAACCCTAACCCTAATCCTAACCCTAACCCTAACCCTAACCCTAACCCTAACCCTAAACCTAACCCTAACCCAAACGCTAACCCTAACCCTAAACCTAACCAAAAACCTAAACCTAACCCTAACCCTAACCCTAACCCTAACACTAACCCTAACCCTAACACTAACCCAAATCCTAACCCTAATATTAACCCAAACCAAAACCCTAACCCTAACTCTAAACCTAACCCTAACCCTAATCAAAACCCTAACATTAAACCTAACCCTAACCCTAACCCAAAACCTAAACCTAACCCTAATCCTAAACCTAACCCTAACCCTAATCCTAACCCTAAACCTAACCCTAACACAAACCCAACCACTAACCCTAATCCTAACTCTAACTCAAACACTAACCATAACGCTAATTCTAACCCAAACCCAAAACCTAAACCTAACCCTAACACAAACTCTCACTCAAACCCTAACAATAACCCTAACCCTAACCCTAACCCTAACCCTAAGCCAAAACCTAAACATAACCCTAATCCTAACCCTAACACTAACCCAAACCCTAACCCTAACCCTAACCCAAACCAAAACCCTACCCCTAACACTAATCCTAACCCTAACCATAATCAAAACCCTAACATTAACCCTAACTCTAACCCTAACCCAAAACCTAAACCTAACCCTAATACTAACCCTAAACCTAACACTAACCCTAATCCTAACCCTAACCCTAACACAAACCCAACCCCTAACCCTAACACAAACCCAACCCCTAACCCTAACACAAACCCAACCCCTAACCCTAACCCTAAACCAAACAAAAACCCTAACCCTAACTCTAATCCTAACCCTAACCCTAACGCTAATCCTAACCCTAACCCTAACCCTAACCCTAACTCAAACCCTAACCCTAACCCTAACCAAAACCCTAACGCTAAACCTAACCCTAACCCTTATGCTAACCCTAAATCTAACACAAAAATTAACACCAACCCTAAACCAAACCTTAACCCTAACCGTAACCCTAAACCAAGCCCTAACCCTTACCCAAACCCTAAACCTAAACCTAACCCTAACTCTAATCCTAACCCTAACCCTAAACCAAGAACTAACCCTAACCCGAACCCTAACCCAAACCCTAAACCTAACCCTATTCCTAACCCTAACCCTAAACCTAAACTTAACCCAAAACCTAATACAAACCCTAACCCTAAACCCTAACTCTAATCCTAACACTAATCCTAACCCTAACCCTAACCCTAACCCTAAACCTAAACTTAACCCAAACCCAACACAAACCCTAACCTTAAACCCTAAACCAAACCCTATCCCTAACCATAACAATAACCTTAACCCTAACTCAAACTCTAACCCTAACTCTAACCCTAACCCAAAACCTAAACCTAACCCTAACACAAACCGTAACCTAACCCCTAACAATAACCCTAACCCTAACACTGATTCTAACCCTAACCCTAACTCTAACCCTAACCCAAAACCTAAACCTAACCCTAACACTAACCCTAACCTTAACCCTAATGCTAAGCCTAAACCTAACTCAAACTCAAACCCTAACCCTAAACCAAACCCCAACCCTAACACTAACCCTAACCCTAACACTAACCCAAATCCTAACCCTAATCCTAACCCTAAACCTAACCAAAAACCTAAACCTAACCCTAACCCTAACCCTAACCCAAACCCTAACCCTAACACTAACCCTAACACTTATCGTAACCCTAACCCTAACCCTAACACAAACCCAACCCCTAACCCTAACCTAACCCTAACCCTAACACTAAACCTAACTCTAACCCTTATCCTAACCCTAAATCTAACGCAAAAAATAACACTAACCCTAAACCAAACCTTAACCCTAACCCTAACCCTAACCCAAACCCTAACCCTTACCCAAACCCTAAACCTAAACATAACCCTAACCCTAATCCTAACACTAACGCTAACACAAGAACTAAGCCTAACCCGAACCCTAACGCAAACCCTAATCCTAACCCTAACCCTAACCCAAACCCTAACCCTAACCTATTCCTAAATCTAAACCTAAACCTAAACTTAACCCAAACCCTAACAAAAACCTTAACCCTAAACCCAAACCCAAACCCTATTCCTAACCCTAACCCTAACTAAAACTCTAACCCTAACTCTAACCCTAACCCAAAACCTAAACCTAACCCTAACACAAACCCTAACCTAAACCCTAACAATAACCCTAACCCTAACCCTAATCCTAACGCTAACCCTAACCCAAAAACTAACCCTAACACTAAACCTAACCCTAAAACTAACCCAAACCCTAACCCTAACCCTAATCCAAACCAAAACCATAACCCTAACCCTAACACTAACCCTAACCCTAACATTAACCCAAATCCTAACCCTAACCCTAACCCAAACCAAAACACTAAACCTAACTCTAACTCTAATCCTAAACCTAACCCTAATCCAAACCCTAACCCTAACCCTAATCCTAAACCTAACCCTAACCCTAACACAAACCCAACCTCTAACACTAACCTTAACACTAACAAAAACCCTAACCCTAACCCTAACCCTAACCCTAACTCAAACCCTAACCCTAACCCTAACCCTAACCCAAACGCTAACCCTAAACCTAACCCTAACCCTAACCCTAATCCTAACGCTAACCCTAACCCAAAAACTAACCCTAACACTAAACCTAACCTTAAAACTAACCCAAACCCTAACCCTAACCCTAACCCAAACCAAAACCCTATCCCTAAACCTAACCCTAACCCTAACCCAAAACCTAACCCAAATCCTAACCCTAACCATAACCCTAACCCTAACCCTAAACATAACTCAAACACTTACCCTAACCCTAACCCAAACTCTAACCCTAACCCGAACCCTAACCCTAACCTTAACCCAAAAATAACACTAACTCTAAACCAAACCCTAACCCTAATCCTAACCCTAACCCTAAGCAAAACCCGAACCCTTACCCAAACCCTAAACCTAAACCTAACCCTAACCCTAATCCTAACCCTAACCCTAACCCAAAAACTAACCCTAACTCGAACCCTAACCCAAACCCTAATCCTAACCCGAACCCTAACCCAAACCCTAACCCTAACCCTAAACCTAACGCTTACCCTTATCCTAACCCTAACCCTAACCCAAAAAATAACACTAACTCTAAACCAACCCCTAACCCTAACCCTAACCCTAACCCTAACCCAAACCCTAACCCATACCCAAACCCTAAACCTAAACCTAACCCTAACTCTAATCCTAAGCCTAACCCTTACCCAAAAACTAACCCTAACTCGAACCCTAACCCAAACCCTAATCCTAACCCTAACCCTAACCCTACCCCTCACCCACATCCTCACCCTAAACCTAACCCTAACCCTAACCCTAACCCTAACCCTAACCCTAACCCTATTCCTAACACTAACCCTAAACCCTAACCCTAACCAATACCCTAACGCTAAAACTAACCGAAACCTTAACCCTAACTCTAACCTAAACCAAAACCATAACCCTAACTCTAATCCTAACCCTAACCCTAATCAAAACCCTAACATTAACCCTAACCCGAACCCTAACCCAAAACCTAAACGTAACCCTAATCCTAACCCTAACCTTAACCCTAACCCTAATCCTAACCCTAAGCCTAACCCTAACCCTAACCCAAACCATAACACTAACCCTAACACTAACCCAAACCCTAACCTTAACTTAACCCAAACCAAAACCCTAACACTAACTCTAATCCTATCCCTAACCCTAATCCTAAACCTAACCCTAACCCTTATCCTAACCCTAACCCTAACCCTAACACAAACTCAACCCCTAACCCTAACCCTAACCCTAACCCTAACCCAAACCAAAACCCTAACCCTAACTCTAATCCTAAACCTAACCGTAACCCTAATCAAAACCCTAACATTAACCCTAACACTAATCCTAACCCAAAACCTAAACCTAACCCTAATCCTAACCCTAACCCTAACCCTAACCCTAATCCTAACCCTAACCCTAACCCTAACACAAACCCAACCCCTAACCCTAACCCAAACCCAAACCCTAACCCTAACCCTAACCCTAACCCTAACCCTAACCCTAAATCAAACCCTAAACCTAACCCTAACCCAAACCCTAACCCTAAACCTAAACCTAACCCTAATCCTAACCCTAACCCAAAACCTAAACCTAACCCTAATCCTAAACCTAACCCTAACCCTAATCCTAAACCTAACCCTAACCCTAACACAAACCCAACCCCTAACCCTCACACAAACCCAACCCCTAACCCTAACCCTAACCCTAACCCTAACTCAAACCCTAACCCTAACCCTAAACCAAACCCTAACCCTAAACCTAACTCTAACCCTTATCCTAACGCTAAATTTAACGCAAAAAATAAAACTAACCCTAAACCAAACATTAACCCTAACCCTTACCCTAACCCTAACCCCAACCCTAACCCTAATCCTAAATCTAACCCTAAACCACAAACTAACCCAAGCACTAATCCTATCCCTAACACTATCCCAAACCCTAACCCTAACCCTGACCTAAACCAAACCCCTAACACTAACTCAAATCCTAACCCTAACCCTAATCAAAACCCTAACATTAACCCCAACCCTAACCCTAACCCTAACCTAAACCTAACCCTAATCCTAACCCTAACCCTAACCCTAACCCTAACCCTAAATCTAATCCTAACCCTAACCCTAACCCTAACACAAACCCAAACCCTAACCCTAACCCTAAACCTAATCCAAAACGTAACTCTAACCCTAACCCTAACCCTAACTCAAACCCTAAACCTATCCCTAACCCTAACCCTAACCCTAACCCAAACCCTAACCCAAATCCTAACCCTAACCCTAACCCTAAACCTAACCATAACTCAAACACTTACCATAACCCTAACCCAAACCCTAACCCTAACCCTAACCCTAACCCAAAAATAACACTAACTCCAAACCAAACCCTAACCCTAATCCTAACCCTAACCCTAACCAAAACCCTAACCCTTACCCAAACCCTAAACCTAAACCTAACCCTAACCCTAATCCTAACCCTCACCCTAACCCAAAAACTAACCCTAACTCGAACCCTAACCCAAACCCTAATCCTAACCCTAACCCTAACGCAAACCCTAACCCTTACCCTTTTCCTAAACCTAATCCTAAACCTAAGCTTTACCCATACCCTAACAAACACCCTAACCCTAAACCCTAACCCAAACCCTACCCCTAACCAAAACCCTAACCCTAACTAAAACTCTAACCCTAACTCTAACCCTAACCCAAAACCTAAACCTAACCTTAACACAAACCCTAACCCTAACCCTAACCCTAACCCTAACCCTAATCCTAACCCTAACCCTAACCCTAAACCAAACCATAACACTATCCCTAACCTTAACCCTAATGCTAAGCCTAAACCTAACTCAAACTCAAACCCTAACCCTAAACCTAACCCTAACCCAAACCCTAACCCTAACACTAACCTAACCCTAACTCAAACCCTAACCATTACCCTAAATCTAACCCGAATCCAAACCCAAACCCTAACCCTAAACCTAACCAAAAACCTAAACCTAACCCTAACCCTATCCCTTAGCCAAACCCTAACCCTAACACTAACCCTAACCCTAACACTAACCCAAACCCTAACCCTAACCCTAACCTAAACCAAAACCCTAACCCTATCTCTAATCCTATCCCTAACCCTAATCCTAACCCTAACCCTAACCCTTATCCTAACCCTAACCTAACCCTAGCACAAAACCAACCCCTAACCTTAACACTAACGCAAACCCTAACCCTAAACCTAACCCTAACTCAAACCCTAAACCAAACCCTAACCCTAAACCTAACTCAAACCCTTATCCTAACGCTAAATTTAACGCAAAAAATAAAACTAACCCTAAAGCAAACATTAACCCTAACCCTAACCCTAACCTAAACCAAAACCCTAACCCTATCTCTAATCCTATCCCTAACCCTAATCCTAACCCTAACCCTAACCCTTATCCTAACCCTAACCTAAACCTAGCACAAACCCAACCCCTAACCTTAACCCTAACGCAAACCCTAACCCTAAACCTAACCCTAACTCAAACCCTAACCCTAACACTAACCCTAAACCTAACCCAAACCCTAACCCTAAACCTAACCCTAACCCTAATCCTAAATCTAACCCTAACCCAAAAACTAACCCTAACACTAATCCTAACCCTAAAACTAACCCAAACCCTAACCCTAACCCTAACCTAAACCAAAACCCTAACCCTAACTCAAATCCTAACCCTAACCCTAATCAAAACCCTAACATTAACCCTAACCCTAACCCTAACCTAAACCTAACGCTAATCCTAACCCTAACCCTAACCCTAACCCTAAATCTAATCCTAACCCTAACCCTAACCCTAACACAAACCCAAACCCTAACCCTAACCCTAACCCTAACCCAAAACGTAACTCTAACCCTAACCCTAACCCTAACTCAAACCCTAAACCTATCCCTAACCCTAACCCTAACCCTAACCCTAACCCTAATCCTAACCCTAACTCTAACCCTAAACCAAACCATAACACTATCCCTAACCTTAACCCTAATGCTAAGCCTAAACCTAACTCAAACTCAAACCCTAACCCTAAACCTAACCCTAATCCAAACCCTAACCCTAACACTAACCTAACCCTAACTCAAACCCTAACCATTACCCTAAATCTAACCCGAATCCAAACCCTAACCCTAACCCTAAACCTAACCAAAAACCTAAACCTAACCCTAACCCTAACCCTTACCCAAACCCTAACCCTAACACTAACCCTAACCCTAACACTAACCCAAACCCTAACCCTAACCCTAACCTAAACCAAAACCCTAACCCTATCTCTAATCCTATTCCTAACCCTAATCCTAACCCTAACCCTAACCCTTATCCTAACCCTAACCTAACCCTAGCACAAAACCAACCCCAAACCTTAACCCTAACGCAAACCCTAACCGTAAACCTAACCCTAACTCTAACCCTAACCCTACACCTAACCCTAACCATAACCCTAACCCTAATCCTAAATCTAACCCTAACCCAAAAACTAATCCTAACACTAATCCTAACCCTAAAACTAACCCAAACCCTAACCCTAACCCTAACCTAAACCAAAACCCTAACCCTAACTCAAATCCTAACCCTAAACCTAATCAAAACCCTAACATTAACCCTAACCCTAACCCTAACCCTAACCTAAACCTAACCCTAATCCTAACCCTAACCCTAACCCTAACCCTAAATCTAATCCTAACCCTAACCCTAACCCTAACACAAACCCAAACCCTAACCCTAACCCTAACCCTAACCCTAAACGTAACTCTAACCCTATCCCTAACCCTAACTCAAACCCTAAACCTATCCCTAACCCTAACCCTAACCCTAACCCAAACCCTAACCCAAATCCTAACCCTAACCCTAGCCCTAACCCTAACCCTAACCATAACTCAAACACTTACCCTAACCCTAACCCAAGCCCTAACCCTAACCCTAACCCTAACCCTAACCCTAACCCTAACTCTAATCCTATCCCTAACCCTAATCCTAACCCTAACCCTAACCCTTATCCTAACCCTAACCTAACCCTAGCACAAACCCAACCCCTAACCTTAACCCTAACGCACACCCTAACCCTAAACCTAACCCTAACTCAAACCCTAACCCTAACACTAACCCTAAACCTAACCCAAACCCTAACCCTAAACCTAACCCTAACCCTAATCCTAAATCTAACCCTAACCCAAAAACTAACCCTAACACTAATCCTAACCCTAAAACTAACCAAAACCCTAACCCTAACCTAAACCAAAAACCTAACCCTAACTCAAATCCTAACCCTAACCCTAATCAAAACCCTAACATTAACCCTAACATTAACCCTAACCCTAACCAAAAATTAACCCTAATCCTAACCCTAACCCTAACCCTAACCCTAAATCTAATCCTAACCCTAACCCTAACCCTAACACAAACACAAACCCTAACCCTAACCCTAACCCTAACCCAAAACATAACTCTAACCCTAACCCTAACCCTAACTCAAACCCTAAACCTATCCCTAAACCTAACCCTAACCCTAACCCAAACCCTAACCCAAATCCTAACCCTAACCATAACCCTAACCCTAACCCTAAACATAACTCAAACACTTACCCTAACCCTAACCCAAACCCTAACCCTAACCCAAACCCTAACCCTAACCCTAACCCAAAAATAACACTAACTCTAAACCAAACCCTAACCCTAATCCTAACCCTAACCCTAAGCAAAATCCTAACCCTTACCCAAACCCTAAACCTAAACCTAACCCTAACCCTAATCCTAACCCTAACCCTAACCCTAACCCAAAAACTAACCCTAACTCGAACCCTAACCCAAACCCTAATCCTAACCCTAACCCTAACCCAAACCCTAACCCTAACCCTAAACCTAACGCTAACCCTTATCCTAACCCTAAACCTAACCCAAAAAATAACACTAACCCTAAACCAAACCCTAACCCTAACCCTAACCCTAACCCTAACCCAAACCCTAACCCTTACCCAAACCCTAAACCTAAACCTAACCCTAACCCTAATCCTAAGCCTAACCCTAACCCAAAAACTAACCCTAACTCGATCCCTAACCCAAACCCTAATCCTAACCCTAACCCTAACCCAAACCCTAACCCTAACCCTATTCTTAACCCTAACCCTAAACATAACCTTAACCCAAACCTAACCCAAACCCTAACCCTAACCCTAACCCTAACTCAAACTCTAACCCTAACTCGAACCCTAACCCTAACCCAAACACTAACCCAAACCCTAACAATAACCCTAACCCTAACCCTAACCCTAACCCTAACCCTAACACTAACCCAAATACTAACCCTAACATTAACCCAAACCAAAACCCTAACCCTAACTCTAATCCTAACCCTAACCCAAATCCTAACCCTAACCATAACCCTAACCCTAACCCTAAACATAACTCAAACACTTACCCTAACCCTAACCCAAACCCTAACCCTAACCCTAACCCCAACCCTAACCCTAACCCTAACTCTAATCCTATCCCTAACCCTAATCCTAACCCTAACCCTAACCCTTATCCTAACCCTAACCTAACCCTAGCACAAACCCAACCCCTAACCTTAACCCTAACGCACACCCTAACCCTAAACCTAACCCTAACTCAAACCCTAACCCTAACACTAACCCTAAACCTAACCCAAACCCTAACCCTAAACCTAACCCTAACCCTAATCCTAAATCTAACCCTAACCCAAAAACTAACCCTAACACTAATCCTAACCCTAAAACTAACCAAAACCCTAACCCTAACCTAAACCAAAAACCTAACCCTAACTCAAATCCTAACCCTAACCCTAATCAAAACCCTAACATTAACCCTAACATTAACCCTAACCCTAACCAAAAATTAACCCTAATCCTAACCCTAACCCTAACCCTAACCCTAAATCTAATCCTAACCCTAACACTAACCCTAACACAAACACAAACCCTAACCCTAACCCTAACCCTAACCCAAAACATAACTCTAACCCTAACCCTAACACTAACTCAAACCCTAAACCTATCCCTAAACCTTACCCTAACCATAACTCAAACCCTAACCCAAATCCTAACCCTAACCATAACCCTAACCCTAACCCTAAACATAACTCAAACACTTACCCTAACCCTAACCCAAACCCTAACCCTAACCCTAACCCAAAAATAACACTAACTCTAAACCAAACCCTAACCCTAATCCTAACCCTAACCCTAAGCAAAATCCTAACCCTTACCCAAACCCTAAACCTAAACCTAACCCTAACCCTAATCCTAACCCTAACCCTAACCCTAACCCAAAAACTAAGCCTAACTCGAACCCTAACCCAAACCCTAATCCTAACCCTAACCCTAACCCAAACCCTAACCCTAACCCTAAACCTAACGCTAACCCTTATCCTAACCCTAAACTTAACCCAAAAAATAACACTAACCCTAAACCAAACCCTAACCCTAACCCTAACCCTAACCCTAACCCAAACCCTAACCCTTACCCAAACCCTAAACCTAAACCTAACCCTAACCCTAATCCTAAGCCTAACCCTAACCCAAAAACTAACCCTAACTCGATCCCTAACCCAAACCCTAATCCTAACCCTAACCCTAACCCAAACCCTAACCCTAACCCTATTCTTAACCCTAACCCTAAACATAACCTTAACCCAAACCTAACCCAAACCCTAACCCTAACCCTAACTCAAACTCTAACCCTAACTCGAACCCTAACCCTAACCCAAACACTAACCCAAACCCCAACAATAACCCTAACCCTAACCCTAACCCTAACCCTAACCCTAACACTAACCCAAATACTAACCCTAACATTAACCCAAACCAAAACCCTAACCCTAACTCTAATCCTAACCCTAACCCTAATCGAAAGCCTAACATTAAACCTAACCCTAACCCTAACCCAAAACCTAAACCTAACCCTAATCCTAAACCTATCCCAAACCCTAATCCTACCCCTAACCCAAACCCAAACACAAACCCAACCCCTAACCCTAACCCTAACCCTAACTCAAACCCTAACCATAACTCTAATTCTAACCCAAACCCAAAACCTAAACCTAAACCTAACCCTAATACAAACTCTAACCCAAACCCTAACAATAACGCTAACCCTAACCCTATTCCTAACCCTAACCGTAAGCCTAACCCTAAACCTATCCCTATTCCTAACCCTAACCCTAACCCTAACCTTAACCCAAATCCTAACCCTAATCCTAAACGTAACCCTAACCCTAACCCTAACCCTAACACAAACCCAACCCTAACCCTAACTCAAACCCTAACCATAACTCTAATTCTAACCCAAACCCAAAACCTAAACCTAACCCTAACACAAACTCTAACCCAAACCCTAACAATAACCCTAACCCTAACCCTATTCCTATCCCTAACCGTAAGCCTAACCCTAATCCTAACCCTATTCCTAACCCTAACACTAACCCTAACCTTAACCCAAATCCTAACCATAAACCTAACCCTAACCCAAACCCTAATCAAACCCTAACCCTAACCCAAAACCTAACCATAACCCAAATCCTAATCTGAACCCTAACCCTAATCCTAAACCTAACTCTAACCCTAACCCAAACCCTAACCCTAACCCTACCCCTAACCGAAAACCTAACCCTAACCCTAACCCTAATCCAAACCATAACACTAACGCTAACCTTAACCATAATGCTAAGCCTAAACCTAACTCAAACTCAAACCCTAACCCTAAACCTAACCCTAACCCAAACCCTAACCCTAACACTAACCTAACCGTAATCAAAACCCTAACATTAACCCTAACCCTAACCCAAAACCTAAACCGAACCCTAATCCTAACCCTAAACCTAACCCTAAACCTAATCCTAACTCTAACCCTAACCCTAACACAAACCCAACCCCTAACCCTAACACAAACCCAACCCCTAACCCTAACCCTAAACCAAATCAAAACCCTAACCCTAACTCTAATCCTAACCCTAAACCTAACCCTAACCCTAACCCTAACCCTAACCCAAGAACTAACCCTAACGCGATCCCTAACCCAAACCCTAAACCTAACCCTATTCCTAACCCTAACCCTAAACCTAAACTTAACCCAAACCCTAACACAAACCCTAAACCTAAACCCTAAACCAAACCCTATCCCTAACCCTAACAATAACCCTAACCCTAACTCAAACTCTAACCCTAACTCTAACCCTAACCCAAAACCTAAATGTAACCCTAACACAAACCCTAACTTAAAACCTAACAATAACCCTAACCCTAACCCTAAATCTAAAACTAACCCTAATCCTGACCCTAACCCTAACACTAACCCAAACCATAACACTAACCCTAACCTTAACCCTAATGCTAAGCCTAAACCTAACTCAAACTCAAACCCTAACACTAAACCTAACCCTAAGCCAAACCCTAACCCTAACACTAACCTAACCCTAACTCAAACCCTAACCATAACCCTAACTCTAACCCGAACCCAAACCCTAACCCTAACCCTAAACCTAACCAAAAATCAAAACCTAACCCTTATCCTAACCCTAAACCTAACCCAAAAAATAACACTAACCCTAAACCAAACCCTAACCCTAACCCTAACCCTAACCCTAACCCAAACCCTAACCCTTACCCAAACCCTAACCCTAAACCTAACCCTAACCCTAATCCTAACCCTAACCCTAACCCAAACCATAATCCTAACCCTATTCCTAACCCTAACACTAAACCTAACCTTAACCCAAACCTAACCCAAACCCTAACCCTAACCCTAACCCTAACTCACTCTAACCCTAACTCCAACCCTAACCCTAACCCAAACACTAACCCAAACCCTAACAAAAACCCTAACCCTAAACCCTAACCCTAACCCTAACCCTAACCCTAACCCTAACCCTAACCCTAATCCTAACCCTAACCCTAACCCTAACCCTAACCCTAACCCTAAACCTAACCCTAACCCAAACGCTAACCCTAACCCTAAACCTAACCAAAAACCTAAGCCTAACCCTAACCCTAACCCTAACCCTAACCCTAACACTAACCCTAACCCTAACCCTAACCCAAATCCTAACCCTAATATTAACCCAAACCAAAACCCTAACCCTAACTCTAAACCTAACCCTAACCCTAATCAAAACCCTAACATTAAACCTAACCCTAACCCTAACCCAAAACCTAAACCTAACCCTAATCCTAAACCTAACCCTAACCCTAATCCTAACCCTAAACCTAACCCTAACACAAACCCAA
>JAJHUQ010000061.1:37500-97500 GCA_035773235.1 Eospalax fontanierii | reverse complement strand
ACCGAAAACCTAAACCTAACCCTAATCCTAACCCTAACACTAACCCAAAACCTAACCCTAACCCTAACCCAAACCAAAACCCTAACCCTAACTCTAATCGTAACCCTAACCCTAATCAAAACCCTAACATTAACCCTAACCGTAACCCTAACCCAAAACCTAAAACTAACCCAAATCCTAACCCTAACCCTAACCCTAACCCTAATCCTAACCCTAACCCTAACCCTAACCCTAACACAAACCCAACCCCTAACCCTAACACAAACCAAACCGCTAACCCTAACCCTAAACCAAACCAAAACCCTAACCCTAACTCTAATCCTAACACTAAACCTAACCCTAATCCTAACCCTAACACTAACCCAAAACCTAACCCTAACCCTAACCCAAACCAAAACCCTAACCCTAACTCTAATCCTAACCCTAACCCTAATCAAAACCCTAACATTAACCCTAACCGTAACCCTAACCCAAAACCTAAAACTAACCCAAATCCTAACCCTAACCCTAACCCTAACCCTAATCCTAACCCTAACCCTAACCCTAACCCTAACACAAACCCAACCCCTAACCCTAACACAAACCAAACCGCTAACCCTAACCCTAAACCAAACCAAAACCCTAACCCTAACTCTAATCCTAACACTAAACCTAACCCTAACCCTAACCCTAATCCTAAACGTAACCCTAACCCTAATCCTAACCCTAACCCTAACCCTAACACAAACCCAACCCCTAACCCTAACTCAAACCCTAACCATAACTCTAATTCTAACCCAAACCCAAAACCTAAACCTAACCCTAACACAAACTCTAACCCAAACCCTAACAATAACCCTAACCCTAACCCTATTCCTATCCCTAACCGTAAGCCTAACCCTAATCCTAACCCTATTCCTAACCCTAACACTAAACCTAACCTTAACCCAAATCCTAACCATAAACCTAACCCTAACCCAAACCCTAATCAAACCCTAACCCTAACCCAAAACCTAACCCTAACACTAACCCTAACCGAAATCCTAAACCTAACCCTAACCCTAACCCAAAAATTAAACCTAACCCTAAACCTAACCCTAACCCAAACCCTAACCCTAACCCAAATCCTAATCTGAACCCTAACCCTAATCCTAAACCTAACTCTTACCCTAACCCAAACCCTAACCCTAACCCTACCCCTAAACCAAACCCTAACCCTAACCCTAACCCTAACCCAAACCATAACACTAACGCTAACCTTAACCATAATGCTAAGCCTAAACCTAACTCAAACTCAAACCCTAACCCTAAACCTAACCCTAACCCAAACCCTAACCCTAACACTAACCTAACCGTAATCAAAACCCTAACATTAACCCTAACCCTAACCCTAACCCAAAACCTAAACCTAACCCTAATCCTAACCCTAAACCTAACCCTAAACCTAATCCTAACCCTAACCCTAACCCTAACACAAACCCAACCCCTAACCCTAACACAAACCCAACCCCTAACCCTAACCCTAAACCAAACCAAAACCCTAACCCTAACTCTAATCCTAACCCTAAACCTAACCCTAACCCTAACCCTAACCCTAACCCTAACCCAAGAACTAACCCTAACCCGATCCCTATCCCAAACCCTAAACCTAACCCTATTCCTAACCCTAACCCTAAACCTAAACTTAACCCAAACCCTAACACAAACCCTAAACCTAAACCCTAAACCAAACCCTATCCCTCACCCTAACAATAACCCTAAACCTAACTCAAACTCTAACCCTAACTCTAACCCTAACCCAAAACCTAAACCTAACCCTAACACAAACCCTAACTTAAACCCTAACAATAACCCTAACCCTAACCCTAAATCTAAACCTAACCCTAATCCTGACCTTAACCCTAACCCTAACCCAAACCATAACACTAAAACTAACCTTAACCCTAATGCTAAGCCTAAACCTAACTCAAACTCAAACCCTAACCCTAAACCTAACCCTAAGCCAAACCCTAAACCTAACACTAACCTAACCCTAACTCAAACCCTAACCATAACCCTAACTCTAACCCGAACCCAAACCCTAACCCTAACCCTAAACCTAACCAAAAACCAAAACCTAACCCTTATCCTAACCCTAAACCTAACCCAAAAAATAACACTAACCCTAAACCAAACCCTAAACCTAACCCTAAACATAACCCTAACCCAAATCCTAACCCTTACCCAAACCCTAACCCTAAACCTAACCCTAACCCTAATCCTAACCCTAACCCTAACCCAAACCCTAATCCTAACCCTATTCCTAACCCTAACCCTAAACCTAACCTTAACCCAAACCTAACCCAAACCCTAACCCTAACCCTAACCCTAACTCACTCTAACCCTAACTCCAACCCTAACCCTAACCCAAACACTAACGCAAACCCTAACAATAACCCTAACCCTATTCCTAACACTAACCCTAACCCTATTCCTAACCCTAACCCTAAATCCTAACCCTAAGCAATACCCTAAACATAACCTTCACGGTAAACCTAACCCTAACCCAAACGCTAACCCTAACCCTAAACCTAACCAAAAACCTAAACCTAAACCTAACCCTAACCCTAACCCAAACCCTAACCCTAACACTAACCCTAACCCTAACACTAACCCAAATCCTAACCCTAACATTAACCCAAACCAAAACCCTAACCCTAACTCTAAACCTAACCCTAACCCTAATCAAAACCCTAACATTAAACCTAACCCTAACCCTAACCCAAAACCTAAACCTAACCCTAATCCTAAACCTAACCCTAACCCTAATCCTAACCCTCAACCTAACCCTAACACAAACCCAACCACTAACCCTAACCCTAACTCTAACTCAAACCCTAACCATAACTCTAATTCTAACCCAAACCCAAAACCTAAACCTAACCCTAACACAAACTCTCACTCAAACCCTAACAATAACCCTAACCCTAACCCTAACCCTAACCCTAACCCTAACCCTAAGCGAAAATCTAAACATAACCCTAATCCTAACCCTAACACTAACCCAAACCCTAACCCTAACCCTAACCCTAACCCAAACCAAAACCCTAACCCTAACACTAATCCTAACCCTAACCATAATCAAAACCCTAACATTAACCCTAACTCTAACCCTAACCCAAAACCTAAACCTAACCCTAATCCTAACCCTAACCCTAACACTAACCCTAATCCTAACCCTAACCCTAACACAAACCCAACCCCTAACCCTAACCCAAACCCAACCAATAACCCTAAACCTAAACCAAACAGAAACCCTAGCCCTAACTCTAATCCTAACTCTAAACCTAATCCTAATCCTAACCCTAACCCTAACCCTAACTCAAACCCTAACCCTAACCCTAACCCAAACCCTAACCCTAAACCTAACCCTAACCCTTATCCTAACCCTAAATCTAACGCAAAAATTAACACCAACCCTAAACCAAACCTTAACCCTAACCCTAACCCTAAACCAAACCCTAACCCTTACCCAAACCCTAAACCTAAACCTAACCCTAACTCTAATCCTAACCCCAACCCTAAACCAAGAACTAACCCTAACCCGAACCCTAACCCAAACCCTAAACCTAACCCTATTCCTAACCCTAACCCTAAACCTAAACTTAACCCAAAACCTAATACAAACCCTAACCCTAAACCCTAACTCTAATACTAACACTAAACCTAACCCTAACCCTAACCCTAACCCTAACCCTAACCCTAAATCAAACCCTAACCCTAACCCTAACCCAAACCCTAACCGAAACCCTATCCCTAAACCTAACAGTAACCCTAACCATAACTGAAACTCTAACCCTAACTCTAACCCTAACCCAAAACCTAAACCTAACCCTAACACAAACCTTAACCTAAACCCTAACAATAACACTAACCCTAACCCTAAATCTAACCCTAACCCTAATCCTGACCCTAACCCTAACCCTAACCCAAACCATAACACTAACCCTAACCTTAACCCTAATGCTAAGCCTAAACCTAAATCAAACTCAAACCCTAACCCTAAACCTAACCCTAACCCAAACCCTAACCCTAACACTAACCTAACCCTAACTCAAACCCTAACCATAACCCTATCTCTAACCCAAACCCAAACCCTAACCATTACCCTGAACCTAACCAAAACCTAAACCTAACCCTAATACTAACCCTAACCATAACCCTAACCCTAACCCTAACCCAAACCCTAACCCTAACACTAACCCTAACCCTAACACTAACCCGAACCCTAACCCTAACCCTAACCCAAACCAAAACCCTAACCCTAACTCTAATCCTATCCCTAACCCTAATCCTAAACCTAACCCTAACTCTTATCCTAACCCTAACCCTAAACCTACCACAAATCCAACCCCTAACCCTAACACTAATCCAAACGCTAACCCTAACCCTAACCCAAACCAAAACCCTAACCCTAACTCTAACCCTAACCCTAACCCTAACCCTAACCCTAACGCTAACACAAACCCAACCTCTAACACTAACCCTAACCCTAACACAAACCCTAACCCTAACCCTAACCCTAACCCTAACTCAAAACCTAACCCTAACCCTAAACCTAACCCTAAATCAAAACCTAAACCTAACCCTAACACAAAGCCAAACCCTAAACCTAACCCTAATCCTAACGCTAACCCTAACCCTAACCCTAATCCTAACCCTAACCCTAACCCTAACTCAAACCCAACCCCTAACCCTAACGCAAACCCAACCCTTAACCCTAACCCTTACCCTAACTCAAACCCTAACCCTAACCCTAACCCAAACCATAACCCTAAACCTAACTCTAACCCTTATTCTAACCCTAAATCTAACGCAAAAAATAACACTAACCCTAAACCAAACCTTAACGCTAACCCTAACCCTAACCCAAACCCTAACCCTTACTCAAACCCTAAACCTGAACCTAACCGTAACCCTAATCCTAACCCTAACCCTAACACAAGAACTAAGCCTAACCCGAACCCTAACGCAAACCCTACTCCTAACCCTAACCCTAACCCAAACCCTAAACCTAACCCTATTCCTAACCCTAACCCTAAACCTAAACTTAACCCTAACCCTTACAAAAACCTTAACCCTAAACCTAACCCTAGTCCTAACCCTTAACCTAAATCTAACCCTAACTCAAACCCTAACCACAACCCTAACCCTAACCCAAAGCCTAACCTTAACCCTAACCCTAACCCTAACCCAAACCCTAACCCTAACCCAAACCCTATCCCTAACCCTAACCCTAACCCTAACCCTAACTCAAACTCTAACCCTAACTCTAACCCTAACCCAAAACCTAAACCTAACCCTAACACAAACCCTAACCTAAACCCTAACAATAACCCTAACCCTAACCCTAAATCTAACCCTAACCCTAATCCTGACCCTAACCCTAACCCTAATCCAAACCATAACACTAACCCTAACCTTAACCCTAATGCTAAGCCTAGACCTAACTCAAACTCAAACCCTAACCCTAAACCTAACCCTAACCCAAACCCTAACCCTAACACTAACCTAACCCTAACTCAAACCGTAACCATAACCCTAACTCTAACCCGAACCCAAAAGCTAACCCTAACCCTAAACCTAACCAAGAACCTAAACATAACCCTAACCCTAACCCAAACCAAAACCCTAACCCTAACTCTAATCCTATCCTTAACACTAATCCTAACCCTAACCCTAACCCTTATCCTAACCCTAACCCTAACGCTAACACAAACCCAACCCCTACCCTAACGCTAACCCAAACCCTAACCCTAACCCTAACCCTAACTCAAATCCTAACCCTAAACCTAACCCTAACCCTAACCCAAATCCTAACCCTAAACCTAACCCTAACCCTAACCCTAACCCTAACCCTAACCCTAACACTAACCCTAACCCTAAAACTAACCGAAACCTTAACCCTAACTCTAACCTAAACCAAAACCATAACCCTAACTCTAATCCTAACCCTAACCCTAATCAAAACCCTAACATTAACCCTAACCCGAACCCTAACGCAAAACCTAAACGTAACCCTAATCCTAACCCTAACCCTAACCCTAACCCTAATCCTAATCCTAACCCTAACCCTAACCCTTACCCTAACCCAAACCATAACACTAACCCTAACCTTAACCCTAATGCTAAGCGTAAAATTACTCAAACTCAAACCCTAAGCCTAAACCTAACCCTAACCCAAACCCTAAACCTAACCCTAAACCTAACCAAAAACCTAAACCTAACCCTAACCCTAACCCTAACCATAACCCAAACCCTAAACCTAACACTAACCCTAACCCTAACACTAACCCAAACCCTAACCTTAACCTAACCCAAACCAAAACCCTAACCCTAACTCTAATCCTATCCCTAACCCTAATCCTAACCCTAACCCTAACCCTTATCCTAACCCTAACCCTAACCCTAACACAAACCCAACCCCTAACCCTAACCCTAACCCAAATCCTAACCCTAACCATAACCCTAACTCAAACCCTAAACCTAACCCTAACACTAACCCTAACCCATACCCTAAACCTAACCCTATTCCTAACACTAACCCTAACCCTAACCCTAACCCTAACCCTATTCCTAACACTAACCCTAAACCCTAACCCTAACCAATACCCTAAACATAACCTTCAGGCTAACCCTAACCCTAACCCAAACCCTAACCCTTACCTTAAACCTAACCAAAAACCTAAACCTAACCCTAACCCTAACCCTAACCCAAACCCTAACCCTAACACTAACCCTAACCCTAACACTAACCCAAATCCTAACCCTAACATTAACCCAAACCAAAACCATAACCCTAACTCTAATCCTAACCCTAACCCTAATCAAAACAATAACATTAAACCTAACCCTAACCATAACCCAAAACCTAAAACTAACCGTAATCCTAAACCTAACCCTAACCATAATCCGAACCCTAACCCTAACCCTAACAAAAACCCAACCCCTAACCCTAACCCTAACCCTAACTCAAATCCTAACCATAACTCTAATTCTAACCCAAACCCAAAACCTAAACCTAACCCTATCACAAACTCTAAACCAAACACTAACAATAACCCTAAACCTAACCATATTCCTAACCCTAACCGTAACCCTAACCCTAATCCTAACTTTATTCCTAACCCTAACCCTAACCCTAACCTTAACCCAAACCCTAACCGTAAACCTAACCCTAACCCAAACCCTAATCAAACCCTAACCCTAACCCAAACCCTAACCCTAACACTAACCCTAACCGGAACCCTAAACCTAACCCTAACCTAACCCAAAAAGTAAACCTAACCCTAAACCTAACCCTAACCCAAACCCTAACCCTAACCCAAATCCTAATCTTAACCCTAACCCTAATCCTAAACCTAACTCTAAACCTAACCCTAAACCAAACCCTAACCCAAACCCTAACCCTAACACTAACCTAACCCTAACTCAAACCCTAGCCATAACCCTAACTCTAACCCGAACCCAAACCCTAACCCTAAACCTAACCAAAAACCTAAACCGAACCCTAAACCTAACCCTAACCCAAACCCTAACCCTAACACTAACCCTAACCCTAACATTAACCCAAATCCTAACCCTAACCCTAACCCAAACCAAAACACTAACCCTAATTCTAACTCTAATCCTAAACCTAACCCTAATCCTAACCCTAACCCTAACCCTAATCCTAACCCTAACCCTAACCCTAACACAAACCCAACCTCTAACACTAACCCTAACCCTAACACAAACCCTAACCCTAACCGTAACCCTAACCTTAACTCAAACCCTAACCCTAACCCTAACCCTAAACCAAACCCTAACCCTAAACCTAACCCTAACCCTAATCCTAACGCTAACCCAAAAACTAACCCTAACACTAAACCTAACCCTAAAACTAACCCAAACCCTAACCCTAACCCTAACCCAAACCAAAACCCTAACCCTAACTCTAATCCTAACCCTAACCCTTATCAAAACCCTAACATTAACCCTAACCCAAAACCTAAACCTAACCCTAATCCTAACCCTAACACTAACCCTAACCCTAACCCAAACCAAAACCCTAACCCTAACTCTAATCCTAACCCTAACCCTAATCAAAACCCTAACATTAACCCTAACCGTAACCCTAACCCAAAACCTAAACCTAACCCAAATCCTAACCCTAACCCTAACCCTAACCCTAACCCTAATCCTAACCCTAACCCTAACCCTAATCCTAACACAAACCCAAACCCTAACCCTAACACAAACCCAACCGCTAACCCTAACCCTAAACCAAACTAAAACCCTAACCCTAACTCTAATCCTAACACTAAACCTAACCCTAACCCTAACCCTAACCCTAACCCTAACCCTAACTCAAAACCTAACCCTAACCCTAACCCAAACCCTAACCCTAAATCTAACCCTAAACCTTATCCTAACCCTAAATCTAACGCAAAAATTAACACTAACCCTAAACCAAACCTTAACCCTAAACCTAACCCTTAACCAAACCCTAACCCTTACCCAAATCCTAAACATAAACCTAACTCTAACTCTAATCCTAACCCTAACCCTAACCCAAAAACTAACCCTAACCCGAACGCTAACCCAAACCCTAAACCTAACCCTATTCCTAACCCTAACCCTAAACCTAAACTTAACCCAAACCCTAACACAAACCCTAACCCTAAACCCTAACCCAAACCCTATCCCTAACCCTAACCCCAACCCTGACCCTAACCCTAACCCTAACTCAAACTCTAACCCTAACTCTAACCCTAACACAAAACCTAAACCTAACCCTAACACAAACCCTAACCTAAACCCTAACAATAACCCTAACCCTAACCCTAAATCTAACCCTAACCCTAATCCTGACCCTAACCCTAACCCTAACCCAAACCATAACACTAACCCTAACCTTAACCCTAATGCTAAGCCTAAACCTAACTCAAACTCAAACCCTAACCCTAAACCTAACCCTAACACAAACCCTAGTCCTAACACTAACCTAACCCTAACACAAACCCTAACCATAACCCTAACTCTAACCCGAACCCAAACGCTAACCCTAACCCTAAACCTAACCAAATACCTAAACCTAACCCTATCCCTAACCCTAACCCAAACCCTAAACCTAACACTAACCCTAACCCTAACACTAACCCAAACCCTAACCCTAACCCTAACCCAAACCAAAATCCTAAACCTAACTCTAATCCTATCCTTAACCCTAATCCTAACCCTAACCCTAACCCTTATCCTAACCCTAACACTAACGCTAACACAAACCCAACCCCTAAACCTAACCCTAACCCAAACCTAACCCTAACCCTAACCCTAACTCAAATCCTAACCCTAACCCTAACCCTAACCCTAACCCAAATAATAACCCTAAACCTAACCCTAACCCTAACCCTAACACTAACCCTAAATCTAACATTAACCCTAACCCTAAAACTAACCGAAACCTTAACCCTAACAATAACCTAAACCAAAACCCTAACCCTAACTCTAATCCTAACCCTAACCCTAATCAAAACCCTAACATTAACCCTAACCCGAACCCTAACCCAAAACCTAAACGTAACCCTAATCCTAACCCTAACCCTAACCCTAAACCTAACCCTAATCCTAACCCTAAACCTAACCCTAACCCTAACCCAAACCATAACACTAACCCTAACCTTGACCCTAATGCTAAGCCTAAACCTATCTCAAACTCAAACCCTAACCCTAAACCTAACACTAACCCAAACCCTAACCCTAACACTAACCTAACCCTAACTAAAACCCTAACCATAACCCTAACTCTAACCCGAACCCAAACCCTAACCCTAACACTAAACCTAACCAAAAAGCTAAACCTAACTCTAACCCTAACCATAACCATAACCCAAACCCTAACCCTAACACTAACCCTAACCCTAACACTAACCCAAACCCTAACCCTAACCTAACCCAAACCAAAACCCTAACCCTAACTCTAATCCTATCCCTAACCCTAATCCTAACCCTAACCCTAACCCAACCCATTATCCTAACCCTAACCCTAACCCTAACACAAACCCAACCCCTAACCCTAACCCTAACCCAAACCCTAACCCTAAACCTAACCCTAACTCAAACCCTAACCCTAACCCTAACACTAACCCTAACCCAAACCCTAACCCTAACCCTAACCCTAACCCAAACCCTAAACCTAAACCTAACCCTAACCCTAATTATAACCCTAACCCTAACCCAAAAACTAACCCTAACACTAACCCTAACCCTAAAACTAACCCAAACCCTAACCCTAACCCTAACCCTAACCCAAACCAAAACCCTAACCCTAACTCTAATCCTAACCCTAACCCTAACCCTAAACCTAACCCAAAAACTAACCCTAACCCTAACCCTAACCCTAATCCTAACCCTAACCCTAACCCTAACACAAACCCAACCCCTAACCCTAACGCAAACCCTAACAATAACCCTAACCCTAACCCTAACTCAAACCCTAACCCTAACCCTAACCCAAACCCTAACCATAAACCTAACTCTAACCCTTATCCTAACGCTAAATCTAACGCAAAAAATAACACTAACCCTAAACCAAACCTTAACCCTAACCCTAACCCTAACCCAAACCCTAACCCTTACCCAAACCCTAAACCTAAACCTAACCCTAACCCTAATCCTGACCCTAACCCTTAATCTAACCCAAACCATAACACTAACCCTAACCTTAACCCTAATGCTAAGGCTAAACCTAACTCAAACTCAAACCCAAACCCTAAAACTAACCCAAACCCAAACCCAAACCCAAACACTAACCTAACGCTAACTCAAACCCTAACCATAACCCTAACTCTAACCCGAACGCAAAAGCTAACCCTAACCCTAAACCTAACCAAGAACCTAAACCTAACCCTAACCCTAACCCAAACCAAAACCCTAACCCTAACTCTAATCCTATCCTTAACACTAATCCTAACCCTAACCCTAATCCTTATCCTAACCCTAACCCTAACGCTAACACAAACCCAACCCCTAACCCTAACCCTAACCCAAACCCTAACCCTAACCCTAACCCTAACTCAAATTCTAACCCTAACCCTAACCCTAACCCAAATCCTAACCCTAAACCTAACCCAACACCTAACCCTAACCCTAACCCTAACCCTAACCCTAACACTAACCCTAACCCTAAAACTAACCGAAACCTTAACCCTAACTCTAACCTAAACCAAAACCATAACCCTAACTCTAATCCTAACCCTAACCCTAATCAAAACCCTAACATTAACCCTAACCCGAACCCTAACCCAAAACCTAAACGTAACCCTAATCCTAACACTAACCCTAACCCTAACCCTAATCCTAATCCTAACCCTAACCCTAACCCTTATCCTAACCCTAACCCTAACCCTAACACAAACCCAACCCCTAACCCTAACCCTAACCCAATCCTAACCCTAACCATAACCCTAACTCAAACCCTAAACCTAACCCTAACACTAACCCTAACCCATACCCTAAACCTAACCCTATTCCTAACACTAACCCTAACCCTAACCCTAACCCTAACCCTATTCCTAACACTAACCCTAACCCTAACCCTAACCAATACCCTAAACATAACCTTCAGGCTAACCCTAACCCTAACCCAAACCCTAACCCTTACCCTAAACCTAACCAAAAACCTAAACCTAACCCTAACCCTAACCCTAACCCAAACCCTAACCCTAACACTAAACCTAACCCTAACACTAACCCAAATCCTAACCCTAACATTAACCCAAACCAAAACCGTAACCCTAACTCTAATCCTAACCCTAACCCTAATCAAAACAATAACATTAAACCTAACCCTAACCCTAACCCAAAACCTAAAACTAACCGTAATCCTAAACCTAACCCTAACCCTAATCCTAACCCTAACCCTAACCCTAACAAAAACCCAACACCTAACCCTAACCCTAACCCTAACTCAAATCCTAACCATAACTCTAATTCTAACCCAAACCCAAAACCTAAACCTAACCCTATCACAAACTCTAACCCAAACACTAACAATAACCCTAACCCTAACCCTAACACTAACCTAACCCTAACTCAAACCCTAGCCATAACCCTAACTCTCACCCGAACACAAACCCAAACCCTAAACCTAACCAAAAACCTAAACCGAACCCTAACCCTAACCCTAACCCTAACCCTAACATTAACCCAAATCCTAACCCTAACCCTAACCCAAACCAAAACACTAACCCTAATTCTAACTCTAATCCTAAACCTAACCCTAATCCTAACCCTAACCCTAACCCTAATCCTAACCCTAACCCTAACCCTAACACAAACCCAACCTCTAACACTAACCCTAACCCTAACATAAACCCTAACCCTAACCCTAACCCTAACCTTAACTCAAACCCTAACCCAAACCCTAACCCTAACCCAAACCCTAACCCTAAACCTAAGCCTAACCCTAATCCTAAAGCTAACCCTAACCCAAAAACTAACCCTAACACTAAACCTAACCCTAAAACTAACCCAAACCCTAACCCTAACCCTAACCCAAACCAAAACCCTAACCCTAACTCTAATCCTAACCCTAACCCTTATCAAAACACTAACATTAACCCTAACCCAAAACCTAAACCTAACCCTAATCCTAACCCTAACACTAACCCAAAACCTAACCCTAACCCTAACCCAAACCAAAACCCTAACCCTAACTCTAATCCTAACCCTAACCCTAATCAAAACCCTAACATTAACCCTAACCGTAACCCTAACCCAAAACCTAAAACTAACACAAATCCTAACCCTAACCCTATACCTAACCCTAACCCTAATCCTAACCCTAACCCTAACCCTAAGCCTAACACAAACCCAAACCCTAACCCTAACACAAATCAAACCCCTAACCCTAACCCTAAACCAAACCAAAACCCTAACCCTAACTCTAATCCTAACACTAAACCTAACCCTAACCCTAACCCTAACCCTAACCCTAACTCAAACCCTAACCCTAACCCTAACCCAAACCCTAACCCTAAACCTAACCCTAAACCTTATCCTAACCCTAAATCTAACGCAAAAATTAACACTAACCCTAAACCAAACCTTAACCCTAAACCTAACCCTAAACCAAACCCTAACCCTTACCCAAATCCTAAACCTAAACCTAACTCTAACACTAATCCTAACCCTAACCCTAACCCAAACCCTAAACCTAACACTAACCTAACACTAACTCAAACCCTAACCATAACCCTAACTCTAACCCGAACCCAAACCCTAACCCTAACCCTAAACCTAACCAAAAACCTAAACCTAACCCTAACCCTAACCCTAACCATAACCCAAACCCTAAACCTAACACTAACCCTAACCCTAACACTAACCCAAACCCTATCCTTAACCTAACCCAAACCAAAACCCTAACCCTAACTCTAATCCTATCCCTAACCCTAATCCTAACCCTAACCCTAACCCTTATCCTAACCCTAACCCTAACCCTAACACAAACCCAACCCCTAACCCTAACCCTAACCCAAATCCTAACCCTAACCATAACCCTAACTCAAACCCTAAACCTAACCCTAACACTAACCCTAACCCATACCCTAAACCTAACCCTATTCCTAACACTAACCCTAACCCTAACCCTAACCCTAACCCTATTCCTAACACTAACCCTAAACCCTAACCCTAACCAATACCCTAAACATAACCTTCAGGCTAACCCTAACCCTAACCCAAACCCTAACCCTTACCCTAAACCTAACCAAAAACCTAAACCTAACCCTAACCCTAACCCTAACCCAAACCCTAACCCTAACACTAAACCTAACCCTAACACTAACCCAAATCCTAACCCTAACATTAAACCAAACCAAAACCGTAACCCTAACTCTAATCCTAACCCTAACCCTAATCAAAACAATAACATTAAACCTAACCCTAACCCTAACCCAAAACCTAAAACTAACCGTAATCCTAAACCTAACCCTAACCCTAATCCTAACCCTAACCCTAACCCTAACAAAAACCCAACACCTAACCCTAACCCTAACCCTAACTCAAATCCTAACCATAACTCTAATTCTAACCCAAACCCAAAACCTAAACCTAACCCTATCACAAACTCTAACCCAAACACTAACAATAACCCTAACCCTAACCCTAACACTAACCTAACCCTAACTCAAACCCTAGCCATAACCCTAACTCTCACCCGAACACAAACCCAAACCCTAAACCTAACCAAAAACCTAAACCGAACCCTAACCCTAAACCTAACCCTAACCCTAACATTAACCCAAATCCTAACCCTAACCCTAACCCAAACCAAAACACTAACCCTAATTCTAACTCTAATCCTAAACCTAACCCTAATCCTAACCCTAACCCTAACCCTAATACTAACCCTAACCCTAACCCTAACACAAACCCAACCTCTAACACTAACCCTAACCCTAACATAAACCCTAACCCTAACCCTAACCCTAACCTTAACTCAAACCCTAACCCTAACCCTAACCCTAACCCAAACCCTAACCCTAAACCTAACCCTAACCCTAATCCTAAAGCTAACCCTAACCCAAAAACTAACCCTAACACTAAACCTAACCCTAAAACTAACCCAAACCCTAACCCTAACACTAACCCTAACCCTAACATTAACCCAAATCCTAACCCTAACCCTAACCCAAACCAAAACACTAACCCTAATTCTAACTATAATCCTAAACCTAACCCTAATCCTAACCCTAACCCTAACCCTAATCCTAACCCTAACCCTAACCCTAACACAAACCCAACCTCTAACACTAACCCTAACCCTAACATAAACCCTAACTCTAACCCTAACCCTAACCTTAACTCAAACCCTAACCCAAACCCTAACCCTAACCCAAACCCTAACCCTAAACCTAAGCCTAACCCTAATCCTAAAGCTAACCCTAACCCAAAAACTAACCCTAACTCTAAACCTAACCCTAAAACTAACCCAAACCCTAACCCTAACCCTAACCCAAACCAAAACCCTAACCCTAACTCTAATCCTAACCCTAACCCTTATCAAAACACTAACATTAACCCTAACCCAAAACCTAAACCTAACCCTAATCCTAACCCTAACACTAACCCAAAACCTAACCCTAACCCTAAACCTAACCCTAAACCTTATCCTAACCCTAAATCTAACGCAAAAATTAACACTAACCCTAAACCAAACCTTAACCCTAAACCTAACCCTAAACCAAACCCTAACCCTTACCCAAATCCTAAACCTAAACCTAACTCTAACTCTAATCCTAACCCTAACCCTAACCCAAACCCTAACCCTAACCCTAACACAAACCCAACCCCTAACCCTAACACAAACCCAACCCCTAACCCTAACCCTAAACCAAACCAAAACCCTAACCCTAACTCTAATCCTAACACTAAACCTAACCCTAACCCTAACCCTAACCCTAACCCTAACCCTAACTCAAACCCTAACCCTAACCCTAACCCAAACCCTAACCCTAAACCTAACCCTAAACCTTATCCTAACCCTAAATCTAACGCAAAAATTAACACTAACCCTAAACCAAACCTTAACCCTAAACCTAACCCTAAACCAAACCCTAACCCTTACCCAAATCCTAAACCTAAACCTAACTCTAACTCTAATCCTAACCCTAACCCTAACCCAAACCCTAACCCTAACACTAACCCTAACACAAACCCTAAACCTAAACCTTACCCTAACCCTAATTATAACCCTAACCCTAACCCAAAAACTAACCCTAACACTAACCCTAACCCTAAAACTAACCCAAACCCTGACACTAACCCTAACCCTAACCCAAACCAAAACCCTAACCCTAACTCTAATCCTAACCCTAACCCTAAACCTAATCAAAACCCTAACATTAACCCTAACCCTAACCCAAAACCTAAACCTAACCCTAATCCTAACCCTAACCCTAACCCTAACCCTAATCTTAACCCTAACCCTAACCCTAACTCAAACCCAACCCCTAACCCTAACGCAAACCCAACCCCTAACCCTAACCCTAACCCTAACTCAAACCCTAACCCTAACCCTAACCCAAACCATAACCCTAAACCTAACTCTAACCCTTATCCTAACCCTAAATCTAACGCAAAAAATAACACTAACCCTAAACCAAACCTTAACGCTAACCCTAACCCTAACCCTAACCCTAACTCAAATTCTAACCCTTACCCTAACCCTAACACTAACCCAAATCCTAACCCTAAACCTAACCCTAACCCTAACCCTAACCCTAACCCTAACCCTAACCCTAACACTAACCCTAACCCTAAAACTAACCGAAACCTTAACCCTACCTCTAACCTAAACCAAAACCATAACCCTAACTCTAATCCTAACCCTAACCCTAATCAAAACCCTAACTTTAACCCTAATCCGAACCCTAACCCAAAACCTAAACGTAACCCTAATCCTAACCCTAACCCTAACCCTAACCCAAACCATAACACTAACCCTAACCTTAACCCTAATGCTAAGCCTAAACCTAACTCAAACTCAAACCCTAACCCTAAACCTAACCCTAACCCAAACCCTAAACCTAACACTAACCTAACCCTAACTCAAACCCTAACCATAACCCTAACTCTAACCCGAACCCAAACCCTAACCCTAACCCTAAACCTAACCAAAAACCTAAACCTAACCCTAACCCTAAGCCTAACCATAACGCATACCCTAAACCTAACACTAACCCTAACCCTAACCCTAACACTAACCCAAACCCTAACCTTAACCTAACCCAAACCAAAACCCTAACCCTAACTCTAATCCTATCCCTAACCCTAATCCTAACCCTAAGCCTAACCCTTATCCTAACCCTAACCCTAACCCTAACACAAACCCAACCCCTAACCCTAACCCTAAACCAAACCCTATCCCTAACCCTATCCCTAACTCAAACCCTAAACCTAACCCTAACACTAACCGTAACACATACCCTAAACCTAACCCTATTCCTAACACTAACCCTAACCCTAACCCTAACCCTAACCCTATTCCTAACACTAACCCTAAACCCTAACCCTAACCAATACCCTAAACATAACCTTCAGGCTAACCCTAACCCTAACCCAAACCCTAACCCTTACCTTAAACCTAACCAAAAACCTAAACCTAACCCTAACCCTAACCCTAACCCAAACCCTAACCCTAACACTAACCCTAACCCTAACACTAACCCAAATCCTAACCCTAACATTAACCCAAACCAAAACCATAACCCTAACTCTAATCCTAACCCTAACCCTAATCAAAACAATAACATTAAACCTAACCCTAACCATAACCCAAAACCTAAAACTAACCGTAATCCTAAACCTAACCCTAACCATAATCCGAACCCTAACCCTAACCCTAACAAAAACCCAACCCCTAACCCTAACCCTAACCCTAACTCAAATCCTAACCATAACTCTAATTCTAACCCAAACCCAAAACCTAAACCTAACCCTATCACAAACTCTAACCCAAACACTAACAATAACCCTAAACCTAACCATATTCCTAAACCTAACCGTAACCCTAACCCTAATCCTAACCCTATTCCTAACCCTAACCCTAACCCTAACCTTAACCCAAACCCTAACCGTAAACCTAACCCTAACCCAAACCCTAATCAAACCCTAACCCTAACCCAAACCCTAACCCTAACACTAACCCTAACCGGAACCCTAAACCTAACCCTAACCTAACCCAAAAAGTAAACCTAACCCTAAACCTAACCCTAACCCAAACCCTAACCCTAACCCAAATCCTAATCTTAACCCTAACCCTAATCCTAAACCTAACTCTAAACCTAACCCTAAACCTAACCGTAACCCAAACCCTAACCCTAACACTAACCTAACCCTAACTCAAACCCTAGCCATAACCCTAACTCTAACCTGAACCCAAACCCTAACCCTAAACCTAACCAAAAACCTAAACCGAACCCTAAACCTAACCCTAACCCAAACCCTAACCCTAACACTAACCCTAACCCTAACATTAACCCAAATCCTAACCCTAACCCTAACCCAAACCAAAACACTAACCCTAATTCTAACTCTAATCCTAAACCTAACCCTAATCCTAACCCTAACCCTAAACCTAATCCTAACCCTAACCCTAACCCTAACACAAACCCAACCTCTAACACTAACCCTAACCCTAACACAAACCCTAACCCTAACCCTAACCCTAACCTTAACTCAAACCCTAACCCTAACCCTAACCCTAAACCAAACCCTAACCCTAAACCTAACCCTAACCCTAATCCTAACGCTAACCCAAAAACTAACCCTAACACTAAACCTAACCCTAAAACTAACCCAAACCCTAACCCTAACCCTAAACCAAACCAAAACCCTAACCCTAACTCTAATCCTAACCCTAACCCTTATCAAAACCCTAACATTAACCCTAACCCAAAACCTAAACCTAACCCTAATCCTAACCCTAACACTAACCCTAACCCTAACCCAAACCAAAACCCTAACCCTAACTCTATTCCTAACCCTAACCCTAATCAAAACCCTAACATTAACCCTAACCGTAACCCTAACCCAAAACCTAAACCTAACCCAAATCCTAACCCTAACCCTAACCCTAACCCTAATCCTAACCCTAACCCTAACCCTAATCCTAACACAAACCCAAACCCTAACCCTAACACAAACCCAACCGCAAACCCTAACCCAAAACCAAACCAAAACCCTAATCCTAACTCTAATTCAAACACTAAACCTAACCATAACCCTAACCCTACCTCAAAACCTAACCCTAACCCTAACCCAAACCCTAACCCTAAACCTAACCCTAAACCTTATCCTAACAATAAATCTAACGCAAAAATTAACACTAACCCTAAACCAAACCTTAACCCTAAACCTAACCCTTAACCAAACCCTAACCCTTACCCAAATCCTAAACCTAAACCTAACTCTAACTCTAATCCTAACCCTAACCCTAACCCAAAAACTAACCCTAACCCGAAAGCTAACCCAAACCCTAAACCTAACCCTATTCCTAACCCTAACCCTAAACCTAAACTTAACCCAAACCCTAACACAAACCCTAACCCTAAACCCTAACCCAAACCCTATCCCTAACCCTAACCCCAACCCTAACCCTAACCCTAACCCTAACTCAAACTCTAACCCTAACTCTAACCCTAACACAAAACCTAAACCTAACCCTAACACAAACCCTAACCTAAACCCTAACAATAACCCTAACCCTAACCCTAAATCTAAACCTAACCCTAATCCTGACCCTAACCCTAACCCTAACCCAAACCATAACACTAACCCTAACCTTAACCCTAATGCTAAGCCTAAACCTAACTCAAACTCAAACCCTAACCCTAAACCTAACCCTAACCCAAACCCTAACCCTAACACTAACCTAACCCTAACTCAAACCCTAACCATAACCCTAACTCTAACCCGAACCCAAACGCTAACCCTAACCCTAAACCTAACCAAATACCTAAACCTAACCCTATCCCTAACCCTAACCCAAACCCTAAACCTAACACTAACCCTAACCCTAACACTAACCCAAACCCTAACCCTAACCCTAACCCAAACCAAAATCCTAACCCTAACTCTAATCCTATCCTTAACCCTAATCCTAACCCTAACCCTAACCCTTATCCTAACCCTAACACTAACGCTAACACAAACGCAACCCCTAAACCTAACCCTATCCCAAACCCTAACCCTAACCCTAACCCTTACTCAAATCCTAACCCTAACCCTAACCCTAACCCTAACCCAAATCCTTACCCTAAACCTAACCCTTACCCTTACCCTTACACTTACCCTAAATCTAACACTAACCCTAACCCTAAAACTATCCGAAACCTTAACCCTAACAATAACCTAAACCAAAACCCTAACCCTAATCAAAACCCTAACATTAACCCTAACCCGAACCCTAACCCAAAACCTAAACGTAACCCTAATCCTAACCCTAACCCTAACCCTAAACCTAACCCTAATCCTAACCCTAAACCTAACCCTAACCCTAACCCAAACCATAACACTAACCCTAACCTTGACCCTAATGCTAAGCCTAAACCTATCTCAAACTCAAACCCTAACCCAAAACCTAACACTAACCCAAACCCTAACCCTAACACTAACCTAACCCTAACTAAAACCCTAACCATAACCCTAACTCTAACCCGAACCCAAACCCTAACCCTAACACTAAACCTAACCAAAAAGCTAAACCTAACCCTAACCCTAACCATAACCATAACCCAAACCCTAACCCTAACACTAACCCTAACATTAACACTAACCCAAACCCTAACCCTAACCTAACCCAAACCAAAACCCTAACCCTAACT
This sequence comes from Eospalax fontanierii, assembly GCA_035773235.1. NCBI lineage: Eukaryota > Metazoa > Chordata > Mammalia > Rodentia > Spalacidae > Eospalax > Eospalax fontanierii. Next base: position 77,110 of record JAJHUQ010000061.1, on the reverse strand, counting down.
CTAAACCTATCCCTAACCCTAATCCTAACCCTAACCCTAACCCTACCCCTTATCCTAACCCTAACCCTAACCCTAACACAAACCCAACCCCTAACCCTAACCCTAACCCAAACCCTAACTCTAAACCTAACCCTAAATCAAACCCTAACCCTTACCCTAACACTAACCCTAACCCAAACCCTAACCCTAACCCTAACCCTAACCCAAACCCTAAACCTAAACCTAACCCTAACCCTAATTATAAGCCTAACCCTAACCCAAAAACTAACCCTAACACTAACCCTAACCCTAAACCTAACCCAAAAACTAACCCTAACCCTAACCCTAACCCTAATCCAAACCCTAACCCTAACCCTAACACAAACCCAACCCCTAACCCTAACGCAAACACAACCCCTAACCCTAACCCTAACCCTAACTCAAACCCTAACCCTAACCCTAACCTAAACCCTAACCATAAACCTAACTCTAACCCTTATCCTAACGCTAAATCTAACGCAAAAAATAACACTAACCCTAAACCAAAGCTAAACCCTAACCCTAACCCTAACCCAAACCCTAACCCTTACCCAAACCCTAAACCTAAACCTAACCCTAACCCTAATCCTGACCCTAACCCTAAATCTAACCCAAACCATAACACTAACCCTAACCTTAACCCTAATGCTAAGCCTAACCCTAACTCAAACTCAAACCCTATCCCTAAAACTAACCCTAAACCAAACCCTAACCCTAACACTAACCTAACGCTAACTCAAACCCTAACCATAACTCTAACTCTAACCCGAACCCAAAAGCTAACCCTAACCCTAAACCTAACCAAGAACCTAAACCTAACCCTAACCCTAACCCAAACCAAAACCCTAACCCTAACTCTAATCCTATCCTTAACACTAATCCTAACCCTAACCCTAACCCTTATCCTAACCCTAACCCTAACGCTAACACAAACCCAACACCTACCCTAACCCTAACCCAAACCCTAACCCTAACCCTAACCCTAACTCAAATCCTAACCCTAACCCTAACCCTAACCCTAACCCAAATCCTAACCCTAAACCTAACCCTAACCCTAACCCTAACCCTAACCCTAACACTAACCCTAACCCTAAAACTAACCGAAACCTTAACCCTAACTCTAACCTAAACCAAAACCATAACCCTAACTCTAATCCTAACCCTAACCCTAATCAAAACCCTAACATTAACCCTAACCCGAACCCTAACGCAAAACCTAAACGTAACCCTAATCCTAACCCTAACCCTAACCCTAACCCTAATCCTAATCCTAACCCTAACCCTAACCCTTACCCTAACCCAAACCATAACACTAACCCTAACCTTAACCCTAATGCTAAGCCTAAAATTACTCAAACTCAAACCCTAAGCCTAAACCTAACCCTAACCCAAACCCTAAACCTAACCCTAAACCTAACCAAAAACCTAAACCTAACCCTAACCCTAACCCTAACCATAACCCAAACCCTAAACCTAACACTAACCCTAACCCTAACACTAACCCAAACCCTAACCTTAACCTAACCCAAACCAAAACCCTAACCCTAACTCTAATCCTATCCCTAACCCTAATCCTAACCCTAACCCTAACCCTTATCCTAACCCTAACCCTAACCCTAACACAAACCCAACCCCTAACCCTAACCCTAACCCAAATCCTAACCCTAACCATAACCCTAACTCAAACCCTAAACCTAACCCTAACACTAACCCTAACCCATACCCTAAACCTAACCCTATTCCTAAACCTAACCCTAACCCTAACCCTAACCCTAATCCTATTCCTAACACTAACCCTAAACCATAACCCTAACCAATACCCTAAACATAACCTTCAGGCTAACCCTAACCCTAACCCAAACCCTAACCCTTACCTTAAACCTAACCAAAAACCTAAACCTAAACCTAACCCTAACCCTTACCCAAACCCTAACCCTAACACTAACCCTAACCCTAACACTAACCCAAATCCTAACCCTAACATTAACCCAAACCAAAACCATAACCCTAACTCTAATCCTAACCCTAACCCTAATCAAAACAATAACATTAAACCTAAACCTAACCATAACCCAAAACCTAAAACTAACCGTAATCCTAAACCTAACCCTAACCATAATCCGAACCCTAACCCTAACCCTAACAAAAACCCAACCCCTAACCCTAACCCTAACCCTAACTCAAATCCTAACCATAACTCTAATTCTAACCCAAACCCAAAACCTAAACCTAAACCTATCACAAACTCTAACCCAAACACTAACAATAACCCTAAACCTAACCATATTCGTAACCCTAACCGTAACCCTAACCCTAATCCTAACTTTATTCCTAACCCTAACCCTAACCCTAACCTTATCCCAATCCCTAACCGTAACCCTAACCCTAACCCACACCCTAATCAAACCCTAACCCTAAACCAAACCCTAACCCTAACACTAACCCTAACCGGAACCCTAAACCTAACCCTAACCTAACGCAAAAAGTAAACCTAACCCTAAACCTAACCCTAACCCAAACCCTAACCCTAACCCAAATCCTAATCTTAACCCTAACCCTAATCCTAAACCTAACTCTAAACCTAACCCTAAACCAAACCCTAACCCAAACCCTAACCCTAACACTAACCTAACCCTAACTCAAACCCTAGCCATAACCCTAACTCTAACCCGAACCCAAACCCTAACCCCAAACCTAACCAAAAAGCTAAACTGAACCCTAAACCTAACCCTAACCCAAACCCTAACCCTAACACTAACCCTAACCCTAACATTAACCCAAATCCTAACCCTAACCCTAACCCAAACCAAAACACTAACCCTAATTCTAACTCTAATCCTAAACCTAACCCTAATCCTAACCCTAACCCTAACCCTAATCCTAACCCTAACCCTAACCCTAACACAAACCCAACCTCTAACACTAACCCTAACCCTAACACAAACCCTAACCCTAACCCTAACCCTAACCTTAACTCAAACCCTAACCCTAACCCTAACCCTAAACCAAACCCTAACACTAAACCTAACCCTAACCCTAATCCTAACGCTAACCCAAAAACTAACCCTAACACTAAACCTAACCCTAAAACTAACCCAAACCCTAACCCTAACCCTAACCCAAACCAAAACCCTAACCCTAACTCTAATCCTAACCCTAACCCTTATCAAAACCCTAACATTAACCCTAACCCAAAACCTAAACCTAACCCTAATCCTAACCCTAACACTAACCCTAACCCTAACCCAAACCAAAACCCTAACCCTAACTCTAATCCTAACCCTAACCCTAATCAAAACCCTAACATTAACCCTAACCGTAACCCTAACCCAAAACCTAAACCTAACCCAAATCCTAACCCTAACCCTAACCCTAACCCTAACCCTAATCCTAACCCTAACCCTAACCCTAATCCTAACACAAACCCAAACCCTAACCCTAACACAAACCCAACCGCTAACCCTAACCCTAAACCAAACTAAAACCCTAACCCTAACTCTAATCCTAACACTAAACCTAACCCTAACCCTAACCCTAACCCTAACCCTAACCCTAACTCAAAACCTAACCCTAACCCTAACCCAAACCCTAACCCTAAATCTAACCCTAAACCTTATCCTAACCCTAAATCTAACGCAAAAATTAACACTAACCCTAAACCAAACCTTAACCCTAAACCTAACCCTTAACCAAACCCTAACCCTTACCCAAATCCTAAACCTAAACCTAACTCTAACTCTAATCCTAACCCTAACCCTAACCCAAAAACTAACCCTAACCCGACCGCTAACCCAAACCCTAAACCTAACCCTATTCCTAACCCTAACCCTAAACCTAAACTTAACTCAAACCCTAACACAAACCCTAACCCTAAACCCTAACCCAAACCCTATCCCTAACCCTAACCCCAACCCTAACCCTAACCCTAACCCTAACTCAAACTCTAACCCTAACTCTACCCCTAACACAAAACCTAAACCTAACCCTAACACAAACCCTAACCTAAACCCTAACAATAACCCTAACCCTAACCCTAAATCTAACCCTAACCCTAATCCTGACCCTAACCCTAACCCTAACCCAAACCATAACACTAACCCTAACCTTAACCCTAATGCTAAGCCTAAACCTAACTCAAACTCAAACCCTAACCCTAAACCTAACCCTAACCCAAACCCTAACCCTAACACTAACCTAACCCTAACTCAAACCCTAACCATCACCCTAACTCTAACCCGAACCCAAACGCTAACCCTAACCCTAAACCTAACCAAATACCTAAACCTAACCCTATCCCTAACCCTAACCTTAACCCTAATGCTAACACTAACCCTAACCCTAACACTAAACCAAAACCTAACTCTAACCCTAACCCAAACCAAAATCCTAACCCTAACTCTAATCCTATCCTTAACCCTAATCCTAACCCTAACCCTAACCCTTATCCTAACCCTAACACTAACGCTAACACAAACCCAACCCCTAAACCTAACCCTAACCCAAACCCTAACCCTAACCCTAACTCAAATCCTAACCCTAACCCTAACCCTAACCCTAACCCAAATAATAACCCTAAACCTAACCCTAACCCTAACCCTAACACTAACCCTAAATCTAACACTAACCCTAACCCTAAAACTAACCGAAACCTTAACCCTAACAATAACCTAAACCAAAACCCTAACCCTAACTCTAATCCTAACCCTAACCCTAATCAAAACCCTAACATTAACCCTAACCCGAACCCTAACCCAAAACCTAAACGTAACCCTAATCCTAACCCTAACCCTAACCCTAAACCTAACCCTAATCCTAACCCTAAACCTAAACCTAACCCTAACCCAAACCATAACACTAACCCTAACCTTGACCCTAATGCTAAGCCTAAACCTATCTCAAACTCAAACCCTAACCCTAAACCTAACACTAACCCAAACCCTAACCCTAACACTAACCTAACCCTAACTAAAACCCTAACCATAACCCTAACTCTAACCCGAACCCAAACCCTAACCCTAACACTAAACCTAACCAAAAAGCTAAACCTAACCCTAACCCTAACCATAACCATAACCCAAACCCTAACCCTAACACTAACCCTAACCCTAACACTAACCCAAACCCTAACCCTAACCTAACCCAAACCAAAACCCTAACCCTAACTCTAATCCTATCCCTAACCCTAATCCTAACCCTAACCCTAACCCAATCCCTTATCCTAACCCTAACCCTAACCCTAACACAAACCCAACCCCTAACCCTAACCCTAACCCAAACCCTAACCCTAAACCTAACCCTAACTCAAACCCTAACCCTAACCCTAACACTAACCCTAACCCAAACCCTAACCCTAACCCTAACCCTAACCCAAACCCTAAACCTAAACCTAACCCTAACCCTAATTATAACCCTAACCCTAACCCAAAAACTAACCCTAACACTAACCCTAACCCTAAAACTAACCCAAACCCTAACCCTAACCCTAACCCTAACCCAAACCAAAACCCTAACCCTAACTCTAATCCTAACCCTAACCCTAACCCTAAACCTAACCCAAAAACTAACCCTAACCCTAACCCTAACCCTAATCCTAACCCTAACCCTATCCCTAACACAAACCCAACCCCTAACCCTAACGCAAACCCAACCCCTAACCCTAACCCTAACCCTAACTCAAACCCTAACCCTAACCCTAACCCAAACCCTAACCATAAACCTAACTCTAACCCTTCTCCTAACGCTAAATCGAACGCAAAAAATAACACTAACCCTAAACCAAGCCTTAACCCTAACCCTAACCCTAACCCAAACCCTAACCCTTACCCAAACCCTAAACCTAAACCTAACCCTAACCCTAATCCTGACCCTAACCCTAAATCTAACCCAAACCATAACACTAACCCTAACCTTAACCCTAAAGCTAAGCCTAAACCTAACTCAAACTCCAACCCTAACCCTAAAACTAACCCTAACCCAAACCCTAACCCTAACACTAACCTAACGCTAACTCAAACCCTAACCATAACCCTAACTCTAACCCGAACCCAAAAGCTAACCCTAACCCTAAACGTAACCAAGAACCTAAACCTAACCCTAACCCTAACCCAAACCAAAACCCTAACCCTAACTCTAATCCTATCCTTAACACTAATCCTAACCCTAACCCTAACCCTTATCCTAACCCTAACCCTAACGCTAACACAAACCCAACCCCTAACCCTAACCCTAACCCAAACCCTAACCCTAACCCTAACCCTAACTCAAATCCTAACCCTAACCCTAACCCTAACCCTAACCCAAATCCTAACCCTAAACCTAACCCTAACCCTAACCCTAACCCTAACCCTAACCCTAACCCTAACACTAACCCTAACCCTAAAACTAACCGAAACCTTAACCCTAACTCTAACCTAAACCAAAACCATAACCCTAACTCTAATCCTAACCCTAACCCTAATCAAAACCCTAACATTAACCCTAACCCGAACCCTAAACCAAAACCTAAACGTAACCCTAATCCTAACCCTAACCCTAACCCTAACCCTAATCCTAATCCTAACCCTAACCCTAACCCTTACCCTAACCCAAACCATAACACTAACCCTAACCTTAACCCTAATGCTAAGCCTAAAATTACTCAAACTCAAACCCTAAGCCTAAACCTAACCCTAACCCAAACCCTAAACCTAACCCTAAACCTAACCAAAAACCTAAACCTAACCCTAACCCTAACCATAACCCAAACCCTAAACCTAACACTAACCCTAACCCTAACACTAACCCAAACCCTAACCTTAACCTAACCCAAACCAAAACCCTAACCCTAACTCTAATCCTATCCCTAACCCTAATCCTAACCCTAACCCTTATCCTAACCCTAACCCTAACCCTAACACAAACCCAACCCCTAACCCTAACCCTAACCCAAATCCTAACCCTAACCATAACCCTAACTCAAACCCTAAACCTAACCCTAACACTAACCCTAACCCATACCCTAAGCCTAACCCTATTCCTAACACTAACCCTAACCCTAACCCTAACCCTAACCCTATTCCTAACACTAACCCTAAACCCTAACCCTAACCAATACCCTAAACATAACCTTCAGGCTAACCCTAACCCTAACCCAAACCCTAACCCTTACCCTAAACCTAACCAAAAACCTAAACCCAACCCTAACCCTAACCCTAACACAAACCCTAACCCTAACCCTAACAATAACCCTAACCCTAACCCTAAATCTAACCCTAACCCTAATCCTGACCCTAACACTAACCCTAACCCAAACCATAACACTAACCCTAACCTTAACCCTAATGCTAAGCCTAAACCTAACTCAAACTCAAACCCTAACCCTAAACCTAACCCTAACCCAAACCCTAACCCTAACACTAACCTAACCCTAACTCAAACCCTAACCATAACCCTAACTCTAACCCGAACCCAAACGCTAACCCTAACCCTAAACCTAACCAAATACATAAACCTAACCCTATCCCTAACCCTACCCCAAACCCTAAACCTAACACTAACCCTAACCCTAACACTAACCCAAACCCTAACCCTAACCCTAACCCAAACCAAAATCCTAACCCTAACTCTAATCCTATCCTTAACCCTAATCCTAACCCTAACCCTAACCCTTATCCTAACCCTAACACTAACGCTAACACAAACGCAACCCCTAAACCTAACCCTAACCCAAACCCTAACCCTAACCCTAACCCTAACTCAAATCCTAACCCTAACCCTAACCCTAACCCTAACCCAAATCCTAACCCTAAACCTAACCCTAACCCTAACCCTAAATCTAACACTAACCCTAACCCTAAAACTAACCGAAACCTTAACCCTAACAATAACCTAAACCAAAACCCTAACCCTAATCAAAACCCTAACATTAACCCTAACCCGAACCCTAACCCAAAACCTAAACGTAACCCTAATCCTAACCCTAACCCTAACCCTAAACCTAACCCTAATCCTAATCCTAAACCTAACCCTAACCCTAACCCAAACCATAACACTAACCCTAACCTTGACCCTAATGCTAAGCCTAAACCTAACTCAAACTCAAACCCTAAGCCTAAACCTAACCCTAACCCAAACCCTAAACCTAACCCTAAACCTAACCAAAAACCTAAACCTAACCCTAACCCTAACCCTAACCATAACCCAAACCCTAAACCTAACACTAACCCTAACCCTAACACTAACCCAAACCCTAACCTTAACCTAACCCAAACCAAAACCCTAACCCTAACTCTAATCCTATCCCTAACCCTAATCCTAACCCTAACCCTAACCCTTATCCTAACCCTAACCCTAACCCTAACACAAACCCAACCCCTTACCCTAACCCTAACCCAAATCCTAACCCTAACCATAACCCTAACTCAAACCCTAAACCTAACCCTAACACTAACCCTAACCCATACCCTAAACCTAACCCTATTCCTAAGACTAACCCTAACCCTAACCCTAACCCTAACCCTATTCCTAACACTAACCCTAAACCCTAACCCTAACCAATACCCTAAACATAACCTTCAGGCTAACCCTAACCCTAACCCAAACCCTAACCCTTACCTTAAACCTAACCAAAAACCTAAACCTAACCCTAACCCTAACCCTAACCCAAACCCTAACCCTAACACTAACCCTAACCCTAACACTAACCCAAATCCTAACCCTAACATTAACCCAAACCAAAACCATAACCCTAACTCTAATCCTAACCCTAACCCTAATCAAAACAATAACATTAAACCTAACCCTAACCATAACCCAAAACCTAAAACTAACCGTAATCCTAAACCTAACCCTAACCATAATCCGAACCCTAACCCTAACCCTAACAAAAACCCAACCCCTAACCCTAACCCTAACCCTAACTCAAATCCTAACCATAACTCTAATTCTAACCCAAACCCAAAACCTAAACCTAACCCTATCACAAACTCTAACCCAAACACTAACAATAACCCTAAACCTAACCATATTCCTAACCCTAACCGTAACCCTATCCCTAATCCTAACTTTATTCCTAACCCTAACCCTAACCCTAACCTTAACCCAAACCCTAACCGTAAACCTAACCCTAACCCAAACCCTAATCAAACCCTAATCCTAACCCAAACCCTAACCCTAACACTAACCCTAACCGGAACCCTTAACCTAACCCTAACCTAACCCAAAAAGTAAACCTAACCCTAAACCTAACCCTAACCCAAACCCTAACCCTAACCCAAATCCTAATCTTAACCCTAACCCTAATCCTAAACCTAACTCTAAACCTAACCCTAAACCAAACCCTAACCCAAACCCTAACCCTAACACTAACCTAACCCTAACTCAAACCCTAGCCATAACCCTAACTCTAACCCGAACCCAAACCCTAACCCTAAACCTAACCAAAAACCTAAACCGAACCCTAAACCTAACCCTAACCCAAACCCTAACCCTAACACTAACCCTAACCCTAACATTAACCCAAATCCTAACCCTAACCCTAACCCAAACCAAAACACTAACCCTAATTCTAACTCTAATCCTAAACCTAACCCTAATCCTAACCCTAACCCTAACCCTAATCCTAACCCTAACCCTAACCCTAACACAAACCCAACCTCTAACACTAACCCTAACCCTAACACAAACCCTAACCCTAACCCTAACCCTAACCTTAACTCAAACCCTAACCCTAACCCTAACCCTAAACCAAACCCTAACACTAAACCTAACCCTAACCCTAATCCTAACGCTAACCCAAAAACTAACCCTAACACTAAACCTAACCCTAAAACTAACCCAAACCCTAACCCTAACCCTAACCCAAACCAAAACCCTAACCCTAACTCTAATCCTAACCCTAACCCTTATCAAAACCCTAACATTAACCCTAACCCAAAACCTAAACCTAACCCTAATCCTAACCCTAACACTAACCCTAACCCTAACCCAAACCAAAACCCTAACCCTAACTCTAATCCTAACCCTAACCCTAATCAAAACCCTAACATTAACCCTAACCGTAACCCTAACCCAAAACCTAAACCTAACCCAAATCCTAACCCTAACCCTAACCCTAACCCTAACCCTAATCCTAACCCTAACCCTAACCCTAATCCTAACACAAACCCAAACCCTAACCCTAACACAAACCCAACCGCTAACCCTAACCCTAAACCAAACTAAAACCCTAACCCTAACTCCAACCCTAACACTAAACCTAACCCTAACCCTAACCCTAACCCTAACCCTAACCCTAACTCAAAACCTAACCCTAACCCTAACCCAAACCCTAACCCTAAATCTAACCCTAAACCTTATCCTAACCCTAAATCTAACGCAAAAATTAACACTAACCCTTAACCAAACCTTAACCCTAAACCTAACCCTTAACCAAACCCTAACCCTTACCCAAATCCTAAACCTAAACCTAACTCTAACTCTAATCCTAACCCTAACCCTAACCCAAAAACTAACCCTAACCCGAACGCTAACCCAATCCCTAAACCTAACCCTATTCCTAACCCTAACCCTAAACCTAAACTTAACCCAAACCCTAACACAAACCCTAACCCTAAACCCTAACCCAAACCCTATCCCTAACCCTAACCCCAACCCTAACCCTAACCCTAACCCTAACTCAAACTCTAACCCTAACTCTAACCCTAACACAAAACCTAAACCTAACCCTAACACAAACCCTAACCTAAACCCTAACAATAACCCTAACCCTAACCCTAAATCTAACCCTAACCCTAATCCTGACCCTAACCCTAACCCTAACCCAAACCATAACACTAACCCTAACCTTAACCCTAATGCTAAGCCTAAACCTAACTCAAACTCAAACCCTAACCCTAAACCTAACCCTAACCCAAACCCTAACCCTAACACTAACCTAACCCTAACTCAAACCCTAACCAGAACCCTAACTCTAACCCGAACCCAAACGCTAACCCTAACCCTAAACCTAACGAAATACCTAAACCTAACCCTATCCCTAACCCTAACCCAAACCCTAAACCTAACACTAACCCTAACCCTAACACTAACCCAAACCCTAACTCTAACCCTAACCCAAACCAAAATCCTAACCCTAACTCTAATCCTATCCTTAACCCTAATCCTAACCCTAACCCTAACCCTTATCCTAACCCTAACACTAACGCTAACACAAACCCAACCCCTAAACCTAACCCTAACCCAAACCCTAACCCTAACCCTAACTCAAATCCTAACCCTAACCCTAACCCTAACCCTAACCCAAATAATAACCCTAAACCTAACCCTAACCCTAACCCTAACACTAACCCTAAATCTAACACTAACCCTAACCCTAAAACTAACCGAAACCTTAACCCTAACAATAACCTAAACCAAAACCCTAACCCTAACTCTAATCCTAACCCTAACCCTAATCAAAACCCTAACATTAACCCTAACCCGAACCCTAACCCAAAACCTAAACGTAACCCTAATCCTAACCCTAACCCTAACCCTAAACCTAACCCTAATCCTAACCCTAAACCTAACCCTAACCCTAACCCAAACCATAACACTAACCCTAACCTTGACCCTAATGCTAAGCCTAAACCTATCTCAAACTCAAACCCTAACCCTAAACCTTACACTAACCCTAACCCTAACCCTAACACTAACCTAACCCTAACTAAAACCCTAACCATACCCCTTACTCTAACCCGAACCCAAACCCTCACCCTAACACTAAACCTAACCAAAAAGCTAAACCTAACCCTAACCCTAACCATAACCATAACCCAAACCCTAACCCTAACACTAACCCTAACCCTAACACTAACCCAAACCCTAACCCTAACCTAACCCAAACCAAAACCCTAACCCTAACTCTAATCCTATCCCTAACCCTAATCCTAACCCTAACCCTAACCCAACCCCTTATCCTAACCCTAACCCTAACCCTAACACAAACCCAACCCCTAACCCTAACCCTAACCCCAACCCTAACCCTAAACCTAACCCTAACTCAAACCCTAACCCTAACCCTAACACTAACCCTAAACCAAACCCTAACCCTAACCCTAACCCTAACCCAAACCCTAAACCTAAACCTAACCCTAACCCTAATTATAACCCTAACCCTAACCCAAAAACTAACCCTAACACTAACCCTAACCCTAACCCTAACCCTAACCCAAACCAAAACCCTAACCCTAACTCTAATCCTAACCCTAACCCTAACCCTAAACCTAACCCAAAAACTAACCCTAACCCTAACCCTAACCCTAATCCTAACCCTAACCCTATCCCTAACACAAACCCAACCCCTAACCCTAACGCAAACCCAACCCCTAACCCTAACCCTAACCCTAACTCAAACCCTAACCCTAACCCTAACCCAAACCCTAACCATAAACCTAACTCTAACCCTTATCCTAACGCTAAATCTAACGCAAAAAATAACACTAACCCTAAATCAAAACTTAACCCTAACCCTAACCCTAACCCAAACCCTAACCCTTACCCAAACCCTAAACCTAAACCTAACCCTAACCCTAATCCTGACCCTAACCCTAAATCTAACCCAAACCATAACACTAACCCTAACCTTAACCCTAATGCTAAGCCTAAACCTAACTCAAACTCAAACCCTAACCCTAAAACTAACCCTAACCCAAACCCTAACCCTAACACTAACCTAACGCTAACTCAAACCCTAACCATAACCCTAACTCTAACCCGAACCCAAAAGCTAACCCTAACCCTAAACCTAACCAAGAACCTAAACCTAACCCTAACCCTAAACCAAACCAAAACCCTAACCCTAACTCTAATCCTATCCTTAACACTAATCCTAACCCTAACCCTAAACCTTATCCTAACCCTAACCCTAACGCTAACACAAACCCAACCCCTAACCCTAACCCTAACCCAAACCCTAACCCTAACCCTAACCCTAACTCAAATCCTAACCCTAACCCTAACCCTAACCCTAACCCAAATCCTAACCCTAAACCTAACCCTAACCCTAACCCTAACCCTAACCCTAACCCTAACCCTAACCCTAACACTAACCCTAACCCTAAAACTAACCGAAACCTTAACCCTAACTCTAACCTAAACCAAAACCATAACCCTAACTCTAATCCTAACCCTAACCCTAATCAAAACCCTAACATTAACCCTAACCCGAACCCTAACCCAAAACCTAAACGTAACCCTAATCCTAACCCTAACCCTAACCCTAACCCTAATCCTAATCCTAACCCTAACCCTAACCCTTACCCTAACCCAAACCATAACACTAACCCTAACCTTAACCCTAATGCTAAGCCTAAAATTACTCAAACTCAAACACTAAGCCTAAACCTAACCCTAACCCAAACCCTAAACCTAACCCTAAACCTAACCAAAAACCTAAACCTAACCCTAACCCTAACCCTAACCATAACCAAAACCCTAAACCTAACACTAACAATAACCCTAACACTAACCCAAACCCTAACCTTAACCTAACCCAAACCAAAACCCTAACCCTAACTCTAATCCTATCCCTAACCCTAATCCTAACCCTAACCCTTATCCTAACCCTAACCCTAACCCTAACACAAACCCAACCCCTAACCCTAACCCTAACCCAAATCCTAACCCTAACCATAACCCTAACTCAAACCCTAAACCTAACCCTAACACTAACCCTAACCCATACCCTAAACCTAACCCTATTCCTAACACTAACCCTAACCCTAACCCTAACTCTAACCCTATTCCTAACACTAACCCTAAACCCTAACCCTAACCAATACCCTAAACATAACCTTCAGGCTAACCCTAACCCTAACCCAAACCTTAACCCTTACCCTAAACCTAACCAAAAACCTAAACCTAACCCTAACCCTAACCCTAACCCAAACCCTAACCCTAACACTAAACCTAACCCTAACACTAACCCAAATCCTAACCCTAACGTTAACCCAAACCAAAACCGTAACCCTAACTCTAATCCTAACCCTAACCCTAATCAAAACAATAACATTAAACCTAACCCTAACCCTAACCGAAAACCTAAAACTAACCGTAATCCTAAACCTAACCCTAACCCTAATCCTAACCCTAACCCTAACCCTAACTCAAATCCTAACCATAACTCTAATTCTAACCCAAACCCAAAACCTAAATCTAACCCTATCACAACTCTAACCCAAACACTAACAATAACCCTAACCCTAACCCTAACACTAACCTAACCCTAACTCAAACCCTAGCCATAACCCTAACTCTCACCCGAACACAAACCCAAACCCTAAACCTAACCAAAAACCTAAACCGAACCCTAACCCTAACCCTAACCCTAACCCTAACATTAACCCAAATCCTAACCCTAACCCTAACCCAAACCAAAACACTAACCCTAATTCTAACTCTAATCCTAAACCTAACCCTAATCCTAACCCTAACCCTAACCCTAATCCTAACCCTAACCCTAACCCTAACACAAACCCAACCTCTAACACTAACCCTAACCCTAACATAAACCCTAACCCTAACCCTAACCCTAACCTTAACTCAAACCCTAACCCTAACCCTAACCCTAACCCAAACCCTAACCCTAAACCTAACCCTAACCCTAATCCTAAAGCTAACCCTAACCCAAAAACTAACCCTTACACTAAACCTAACCCTAAAACTAACCCAAACCCTAACCCTAACACTAACCCTAACCCTAACATTAACCCAAATCCTAACCCTAACCCTAACCCAAACCAAAACACTAACCCTAATTCTAACTATAATCCTAAACCTAACCCTAATCCTAACCCTAACCCTAACCCTAATCCTAACCCTAACCCTAACCCTAACACAAACCCAACCTCTAACACTAACCCTAACCCTAACATAAACCCTAACCCTAACCCTAACCCTAACCTTAACTCAAACCCTAACCCTAACCCTAACCCTAACCCAAACCCTAACCCTAAACCTAACCCTAACCCTAATCCTAAAGCTAACCCTAACCCAAAAACTAACCCTAACACTAAACCTAACCCTAAAACTAACCCAAACCCTAACCCTAACCCTAACCGAAACCAAAACCCTAACCCTATCTCTAATCCTAACCCTAACCCTTATCAAAACACTTACATTAATCCTAACCCAAAACCTTAACCTTACCCTAATCCTCACCCTTACACTAGCCCAAAACCTAACCCTAACCCTAACCCAAACCAAAACCCTAACCCTAACTCTAATCCTAACCCTAACGCTAATCAAAACCCTAACATTAACCCTAACCGTAACCCTAACCCAAAACCTAAACTTAACCCAAATCCTAACCCTAACCCTAGCCCTAACCCTAACCCTAATCCTAACCCTAACCCTAACCCTAACCCTAACACAAACCCAACCCCTAAACCTAACACAAACCCAACCCCTAACCCTAACCCTAAACCAAACCAAAACCCTAACCCTAACTCTAATCCTAATACTAAACCTAACCCTAACCCTAACCTTAACCCTAACCCTAACCCTAACTCAAACCCTAACCCTAACCCTAACCCAAACCCTAACCCTAAACCTAACCCTAAACCTTATCCTAATCCTAAATCTAACGCAAAAATTAACACTAACCCTAAACCAAACCTTAACCCTAAACCTAACCCTAAACCAAACCCTAACCCTTACCCAAATCCTAAACCTAAACCTAACTCTAACTCTAATCCTAACCCTAACCCTAACCCAAGAACTAACCCTAACCCGAACCCTAACCCAAACCCTAAACCTAACCCTATTCCAAACCCTAACCCTAAACCTAAACTTAACCCAAACCCTAACACAAACCCTAACCCCCAAACCCTAACCCAAACCCTATCCCTAACCCTAACCCCAACCCTAACCCTAACCCTAACCCTAACTCAAACTCTAGCCCTAACTCTAACCCTAACCCAAAAACTAAAGCTAACCCTAACACAAACCCTAAGCTAAACCCTAACAATAATCCTAACCCTCACCCTAAATCTAACCCTAAACCTAATCCTGACCCTAACCCTAACCCTAACCCAAACCATAATACTAACCCTAACCTTAACCCTAATGCTAAGCCTAAACCTAACTCAAACTCAAACCCTAACCCTAAACCTAACCCTAACCAAAACGCTAACCCTAACACTAACCTAACCCTAACTCAAACCCGAACCATAACCCTAACTCTAACCCGAACCCAAACGCTAACCCTAACCCTAAACCTAACCAAAAACCTAAACCTAACCCTATCCCTAACCCTAACCCAAACCCTAAACCTAACACTAACCCTAACCCTAACACTAACCCAAACCCTAACCCTAACCCTAACCCAAACCAAAACCCCAACCCTAACTCTAATCCTATCCTTAACCCTAATCCCAGCCCTCACCCTACCCCTTATCCTAACCCTAACCCTCACGCTAACACAACACCCACCCCTAAACCTAACCCTACCCCAAACCCTAACCCTAACCCTCACCCTAACTCAAATCCTAACACTAACCCTAACCCTAACACTAACCCAAATCCTAACCCTAAACCTAACCCTAACACTAACCCTAACCCTAACCCTAACCCTAACACTAACCCTAACCCTAAAACTAACCAAAACCTTAACCCTAACTCTAACCTAAACCAAAAACATAACCCTAACTCTAATCCTAACCCTAACCCTAATCAAAACCCTAACATTAACCCTAACCCGAACCCTAACCCAAAACCTAAACGTAACCCTAATCCTAACCCTAACCCTAAGTCTAAACCTAACCCTAATCCTAACCCTAAACCTAACCCTAACCCTAACCCAAACCATAACACTAACCCTAACCTTAACCCTAATGCTAAGCCTAAACCTAACTCAAACTCAAACCCTAACCCTAAATCAAACCCTAACCCTATCACTAACCTAACCCTAACTCAAACCCTAACCATAACCCTAACTCTAACCCGAACACAAACCCTAACCCTAAACCTAAACCTAACCAAAAAGCTAAACCTAACCCTAACCCTAACCATAACCATAACCCAAACCCTAACCCTAACACTAACTCTAACCCTAACATTAACCCAAACCCTAACCCTAACCTAACCCAAACCAAAACCCTAACCCTAAGTCTAATCCTATCCCTAACCCGAATCCTAACCCTAACCCTAACCCTTATCCTAACCCTAACCCTAACCCTAACACAAACCCAAACCCCTAACCCTAACCCTAACCCAAACCCTACCCCTAACCCTACCCCGAACTCAAACCCTAACCCTAACCCTAACACTAACCCTAACACAAACCCTAACCCTAACCCTAACCCAAACCCTAAACCTAAACCTAACCCTAACCCTAATCCTAAATCTAACCCTAACCCAAAAACTAACCCTAACACTAAGCCTAACCATAAAACTAACCCAAACCCAAACCCTAACCCTAACCTAAATCAAAACCCTAACCCTAACTCAAATCCTAACCCTAACCCTAATCAAAACCCTAACATTAACCCTAACCCTAACCCTAACCCTAACCTAAACCTAACCCTAATCCTAACCCTAACCCTAACCCTAACCCTAAATCTAATCCTAACCCTAACCCTAACGCTAACACAAACCCAAACCCTAACCCTAACCCAAAACGTAACACTAACCCTAAACCTAACCCTAACTCAAACCCTAACCCTAACACTAAAACTAACCCAAACCCTAACCCTAACCCTAACCCTAACCCAAACCAAAACCCTAACCCTAACCCTAATCCTAACCCTAACCCTAACCGTAATCAAAACCCTAACATTAACCCTAACCCTAACCCTAACCCAAAACCTAAACCTAACCCTAATCCTAACCCTAACCCTAACCCTAACCCTAACCCTAAGCCTAACCCTAACCCTAACCCTAACACAAACCCAACCCCTAACCCTAACGCAAACCCAGCCCCTAACCCAAACCCTAACCCTAACTCAAACCCTAACCCTAACCCTAAACCAAACCCTAACCCTAAACCTAACTCTAACCCTTATCCTAACCCTAAATCTAACGCAAAAAATAACACTAACCCTAAACCAAATCTTAACCCTAACCCTAACCCTAACCCAAACCCTAACCCTTACCCAAACCGTAAACCTAAACCTAACCCTAACCCTAATCCTAACCCTAACCCTAACACAAGAACTAAGCCTAACCCGAACCCTAACGCAAACCCTAATCCTAACCCTAACCCTAACCCAAACCCTAACCCTAACCCTATTCCTAACCCTAACCCTAAACCTAAACTTAACCCAAACCCTAACAAAAACCTTAACACTAAACCCTAACCCAAACACTATCCCTAACCCTAACCCTAACCCTAACTAAACCTCTAACCCTAACTCTAACCCTAACCCAAAACCTAAACCTAACCCTAACACAAACCCTAACCTAAACCCTAACAATAACCCTAAACCTAACCCTAAATCTAAGCCTAACCCTAATCCTAACCCTAACCCTAACCCTAACCCAAACCATAACACTATCCCTAACATTAACCCTAATGCTAAGCCTAGACCTAACTCAAACTCAAACCCTAACCCTAAACCTAATCCTAACACAAACCCTAACCCTAACACTAACTTAACCCTAACTCAAACTCTAACTATTACCCTAACTCTAATCCGAATCCAAACCCTAACCCTAGCCCTAAACCTAACCAAAAACTAAACCTAACCCTAACCCTAACCCTAACCCAAACCCTAACCCTAACCCTAACCCTAACCCTAACCCTAACCCTTATCCTAACCCTAACCCTACCCCTAACACAAACCCACCCCCTAACCCTAACCCTAACCCAAACCCTAACCCTAAACCTATCCCTAACCCTAATCCTAAAGCTAACCCTACCCAAAAACTAACCCTAACACAAAACCTAACCCTAAAACTAACCCAAACCCTAACCCTAACCCTAACCCAAACCAAAACCCTAACCCTAACTCTAATCCTAACCCTAACCCTTATCAAAACACTAACATTAACCCTAACCCAAAACCTAAACCTAACCCTAATCCTAACCCTAACACTAACCCAAAACCTAACCCTAAACCTAACACAAACCAAAACCCTAACCCTAACTCTAATCCTAACCCTAACCCTAATCAAAACCCTAACATTAACCCTAACCGTAACCCTAACCCAAAACCTAAACTTAACCCAAATCCTAACCCTAACCCTAGCCCTAACCCTAACCCTAATCCTAACCCTAACCCTAACCCTTATCCTAACCCTAACCCTAACGCTAACACAAAACCAACCCCTAAACCTAACCCTAACCCTAAACCTAACTCTAACCCTTATCCTAACCCTAAATCTAACGCAAAAAATAACACTAACCCTAAACCAAATCTTAACCCTAACCCTAACCCTAACCCAAACCCTAACCCTTACCCAAACCGTAAACCTAAACCTAACCCTAACCCTAATCCTAACCCTAACCCTAACACAAGAACTAAGCCTAACCCAAACCCTAACCCTAACCCTATTCCTAACCCTAACCCTAAACCTAAACTTAACCCAAACCCTAACAAAAACCTTAACCCTAAACCCTAACCCAAACACTATCCCTAACCCTAACCCTAACCCTAACTAAAACTCTAACCCTAACTCTAACCCTAACCCAAAACCTAAACCTAACCCTAACACAAACCCTAACCTAAACCCTAACAATAACCCTAAACCTAACCCTAAATCTAAGCCTAACCCTAATCCTAACCCTAACCCTAACCCTAACCCAAACCATAACACTATCCCTAACATTAACCCTAATGCTAAGCCTAGACCTAACTCAAACTCAAACCCTAACCCTAAACCTAATCCTAACACAAACCCTAACCCTAACACTAACTTAACCCTAACTCAAACTCTAACTATTACCCTAACTCTAATCCGAATCCAAACCCTAACCCTAGCCCTAAACCTAACCAAAAACTAAACCTAACCCTAACCCTAACCCTAACCCAAACCCTAACCCTAACCCTAACCCTAACCCTAACCCTTATCCTAACCCTAACCCTAACCCTAACACAAACCCAACCCCTAACCCTAACCCTAACCCAAACCCTAACCCTAAACCTAACCCTAACTCAAACCCTAACCCTAACCCTAACCCAAACCCTAACCCTAAACCTAACCCTAACCCTAATCCTAAATCTAACCCTAACCCAAAAACTAACCTAACACTAAGCCTAAACCTAAAACTAACCCAAACCCTAACCATAACCCTAACCTAAACCAAAACCCTAACCCTAACTCAAATCCTAACCCTAACCCTAATCAAAACCCTAACATTAACCCTAACCCTAACCCTAACCCTAACTCTAACCCTAACCCTAACACAAAGCCTAACCCAAATTCTAACCCTAACCCTTATCCTAACCCTAACCCTAACCCTAACACAAACCCAACCCCTAACCCTAACCCTAACCCAAACCCTAACCCTAAACCTAACCCTAACTCTAACCCTAACCCTAACCCTCATCCTTATCCTAACCCTAACCCTAACCCTAACCCTAACCCTAAACCTAAGTCTAACCCTAACCCTAACCCTAACCCTCACCCAAAACCTAACCCTAACCCTAATCCTAACCATAGTCTTAACACTAACCATAACCCTAATACTAACCCAGATTCAAACCTAACCCTAACCCAAACCCTAACCCTAACCCTAACCCTCACCCTAACCCAAACCCTAACCCTAACCCTAATCCTAACCCTAATGCTAACCCTAAACCTAATTCAAACTCAAACCATAACCCTATTCCTAACCCGAACCCAAACCCTAACCCTAACCCTAAACCTAACCCAAAACATAACCCAAACCGAAACCCTAACCCTAACCCTAACCCTAACCCTAAACCCTAACCCTAACCATAACCCAAACCTAAACCCAAACCCTAACCCTAATCCTAACACTAACCCTAACACTAATCCTAGTCCTAACCCTAACCCTAACCCTAACCCTAACCCTAACCCTAACCCTAACCCTAACCTTAACCCTTACCCAAACCCAAACTCTAAACCTAACTCTAATTTTAACCCTAACCCTAACCCTAATCCTAACCCTAACCCTAACCATAACCCTAATCCAACACCTCATCCTAACCCTAACTCTAACCCAAACCCTAACCTAACCCTAACTCTAAACCAAACCCAAACCCTAACCCTAACCCTAACTCTAACCCAATCCCCAATGTAAGCCTAAAGCTAACCCTAACTCAAACCCTAACTCTAACATTAACCCAAACCCTAACACTAACCCTAACCCAAACCATAACCCAAATAATAACCCTCATCCTAACCCTAACCCTAACCCTCATCCTTATCCTAACCCTAACGCTAACCCTAACCCTAACCCTAAACCTAATTCTAACCCTAACCCTAACCCTAACCCTAACCCTAACCCTAACCATAATCTTAACACTAACCATAACCCTAACACTAACCCAGATTCAAACCTAATCCTAACCCAAACCGTAACCCTAACCCTAACCCTAACCCAAACCAAAACCCTAACACTAATCCTAACCCTAATGCTAACCCTAAACCTAACTCAAACTCAAACCCTAATCCTAAGCCTAACCCTAACCCAAACCCTAACCCTAAACCTAACCCTAAACCTAACCCTAACCCTAACTAAAACCCTAACACTAACCCAACCCGAACGCAAACCATAACCCTAACCCGAAACTTAACCAAAAACCTAAACCTAACCGTAATCCTAAACCAAACCGTAACACTAACACTTACCCTAAACCTAACCCTAAACCAAAGGCTAACCCTAACACTAACCCAAAACTTAACCTAACACTAAACCTAACCCTAACCATAAACCAATCCCTAACCCTAACCCTAAACCTAAACTTATCCCCTAACCCCTAACCCCAAACCCTAAACCAAACCCTAACCCTAACCCTAACTCTAACCCTAATCCTAGTCCTAACCCTAAACCTAACCCTAACCCTAACCCTAACCCTAACCCTAACCCTAAACTAAACCTAAACCTAACCCTAACTCAAACCCTAACTCTAACACTAACCCAAACCCTAACCCAAACCATAACCCAAATAAAAACCCTAATCCTAACCCTAACCCTAACCCTCATCCTTATCCTAACCCT
This sequence comes from Eospalax fontanierii, assembly GCA_035773235.1. Lineage (NCBI taxonomy): Eukaryota > Metazoa > Chordata > Mammalia > Rodentia > Spalacidae > Eospalax > Eospalax fontanierii. The sequence continues at coordinate 54,948 of JAJHUQ010000061.1, read as the reverse complement.
AACCCTAACCGTAACCCTAACCGTAACCCTAATTCTAACCCTAACAATAATCCTAACAGAAAACCTAACCCAAACCCTAACCCTAAACATAATCTTAACACCAACCCTAACCCTAACCCTAACCCTAACCCTAAACCTAACCCTAACCCTAAAACTAACATTAACCCTAACCCTAATTCTAAACCTATCCCTAACCCTAACCCTAACCCTAACCCTAACCCTAACCCAAACCCAAACCATAATCTTAACACAAACCCTAACCCTAATCCTAACCCTAACCCTAACCCTAACCCTAACCCAAACCCTAATCCTAACCCTAACCCTAACCCTAACCCAAACCAAAACCCTAACGCTAATCCTAACCCTAATGCTAACCCTAAACCTAACCCTAAAACTAACCCTACTCCTAACCCTAACCCAAACCCAAACCATAATCTTAACACAAACCCTAACCCTAATCCTAACCCTAACCCTAACCCTAACCCTAACCCAAACCCTAATCCTAACCCTAACCCTAACCCTAACCCAAACCAAAACCCTAACGCTAATCCTAACCCTAATGCTAACCCTAAACCTAACCCTAAAACTAACCCTACTCCTAACCCTAACCCGAACCCAAAACCTAACCCTAACCCTAACCCTAACTGAAACACTTATCCTAAACCTAACCCTAACAGTAATGCTAAACCTAAACCTAATTCAAACTCAAACCCTAACCCTAACCCTAACCCTAATCCTAACCCTAACCCTAACCCTAACCTAACCCTAACCCAAACCCTAACCCTAATCCTAACACTAACCCTAACCATAAATCAAACCCTAACCCTAACCCTAGGCCGAACCCAAACCCTAACCCTAACCCTAACCCGAACCCAAACCCTAACCCTAACCCTACCTGAAACACTAATCCTAAACCTAATCCTAACCCTAATGCTAACCCTAAACCTAATTCAAACTCAAACCCTAACCCTAATCCTAATTCGAAGCCAAACCCTAACCCTAACCCTAAACCTAACCCAAAACATAACCAAAACCGAAACCGTAACCCTAACCCTAACCCTAACACGAAACCCTAACCCTAACACTTACCCTAAACATAACCCAAAACTAAATCCAAACCCTAACCATAATCCTAACCCTAACCCTAACCCTAATCCAAGTCCTAACACTAACCCTAACCCTAACACTAACCCTAACCCTAACCTTAACCCTTACAAAACCCAAACTCTAAACCTAACTCTAATCGGATCCCTAACCCTAACCCTAATCCTAACCCTAACCCTAACAATAACACTAATCCAACACCTCACCCTAACACTAACTCTAACCCAAACCCAAACCTAACCCTAACTCTAAACCAAACCCAAACATAACCCTAACCCTAACTCTAACCCAAACCCTAACCTAACCCTATACCTAACCCTAACTCAAACCCTAACTATATCCATAACCCAAACCCTCATCCTAACCCTAATCCAAACCATAACCCAAATAATAACACTAATCCTAACCCTAACCCTAATCCTCATCCTTATCCTAACCCTAACCCTAACCCTAACCTTAACGCTAACCCTAATTCTAACCCTAACCCTAACCCTAACCCTAACCATAACCCTAACCCTAACCCTAATGCTAAACCTAACCATAACCCTAACTCTAACCCTAACCCTAACCCTAACCCAAACCCTAACCCTAACCCTGACCCTAAACCTAACCCTAACCCAAACCGTAACCCTAACCCTAATCCTAACCCTAATGCTAACCGTAAATCTAACCCTAACACTAACCCTAGTCTTAACCCTAACCCTAACCCAAACCCTAACAAAAACCCTAACCCTAACCCTAACCCAAAATCGAAACCTAAACCTAACCCTAACCCTAACCCGAACGCAAACCCTAACCCTAACCCTAACCCTAACTGTAACACTAATCCTAAACCTAAACCTAACCCTAAAGCTAACCCTAAACCTAATTCCAATCCTAACCCTAAACCTAACCCTAAACCTAACCCAAAACATAACCCAAACCGAAACCCTAACCTTAAACCTAACCCTAACCCTAAACCCTAACCCTAACACTTACCCTAACCATAACCCAAACCTAAAACCAAACCCTAACCCTAATCCTAACCCTAACCCTAGCCCTAATCCTAGTCCTAACCCTAACCCTAACCCTAACCCTAAACCTAACCTTAACCCTTACCCAAACCCAAACTCTAAACCTAACTCTAATCGGAACCATAACCCTAACCCTAATCCTAAACCTAACCCTAACCATAACCCTAACCCTAACCCTAACCCTAACCCTAACCCAAACCCTAACCCTAACCCAAACCCTAAACCTAACCCTAACCCCAACCCAAACCCCAACTGAAACACATATCCTAAATCTAACCCAAACCCTAATGCCCACCCTAAACGAAATTCCAACTCAAACCCTAACCCTAATCCTTACCTTAACCCTAACCCTAACCCTAAGCCTAACCCTAAACTTAACCCAAACCATAACCCAAACCGAAAACCTAACCCTAACCCTAACCGTAACCCTAATCCTAACCCTAAACCTAAACCTAATCCTAGTCCTAACCCTAACCCTAACCCTAACCCTAACCCTAACCTTAACCCTTACCCAAACCCAAACTCCAAACCTAACTCTAATCGGAACCCTAACCCTAACCCTAATCCTAACCCTAACCCTAACCATAACCCTAATCCAACACCTCACCCTACCCCTAACTCTAACCTAAATCCTAACCTAACCCTAACACTAAACCAAACCCAAACCCAAACCCTAACCCTAACTGTAACCCAAACCCTAAATTAACCCAAACCCAAACCCTAATCTTAACACAAACCCTAACCCTAACCCTAACCCTAAACCTCACCCAAACCCTAACCCTAACCCTAACCCTAAACCAAACCCTAAACCTAACCCTAACCCTAACCCTAACCTAACCCAAACCCTAACCCTAAACCTAATCGTAACCCTAATGCTAACCCTAAACCTAACCCTATCACTAACCCTATTCCTAACCCTAACCCTAACCCAAACCCTAACACTAACACTAACCTTAACCCTAACCCTAAATCAAACCCTAACCCTAACCCTAAACCTAACCCGTACCCAAACCCTAAACCTAACACTAAGCCTAACTGAAACACTAATCCTAAACCTAACCCTAACCCTAATGCTAACCCTAAACCTAATTCAAACTCAAACCATAACCCTATTCCTAACCCGAACCCAAACCCTAACCCTAACCCTAAACCTAATCCAAAACATAACCCAAACAGAAACCCTAACCCTAACCCTAACCCTAACCCTAAACCCTAACCCTAACACTAACCCTAACCATAACCCAAACCTAAACCCAAACCCTAACCCTAAACCTAACACTAACCCTAACCCTAATCCTAGTCCTAAACCTAACCCTAACCCTAACCCTAACCCTAACCCTAACCTTAACCCTTACCCAAACCCAAACTCTAAACCTAACTCTAATCGGAACCCTAACCCTAACCCTAATCCTAACCCTAACCCTAACCATAACCCTAATCCAACACCTCACCCTAACCCTAACTCTAACCCAAACCCTAAACTAACCCTAACTCTAAACCAAACCCAAACCCTAACCCTAACACTAACTCTAACACAAACCCCAATGTAAGCCTAAACCTAACCCTAACTCAAACCCTAACTCTAACACTAACCCAAACCCTAACACTAACCCTAACCCAAACCATAACCCAAATAATAACCCTAATCCTAACCCTAATCCTAAGCCTCATCCTTATCCTAACCCTAACCCTAACCCTAACCCTAACCCTAACCCTAACCCTAAACCTAAGTCTAACCGTAACCCTAAACCTAACCCTCACCCAAAACCTAACCCTAACACTAACCCTAACCATAGTCGTAACACTAACCATAACCCTAATCCTAACCCAGCTTCAAACCTAACCCTAACCCAAACCCTAACCCTAACCCTAACCCTCACCCTAACCCAAACCCTAACCCTAACCCTAATCCTAACCCTAATGCTAACCCTAAACCTAATTCAAACTCAAACCATAACCCTATTCCTAACCCGAACCCAAACCCTAACCCTAACCCTAAACCTAACACAAAACATAACCCAAATCGAAACCCTAACACTAACCCTAACCCTAACCCTAAACCCTAACCCTAACAATAACCCAAACCTAAACCCAAACCCTTACCCTAATCCTAACACTAACCCTAACACTAATCCTAGTCCTAACCCTAACCCTAACCCTAACCCTAACACTAACCCAAACCCTAACCCTAACCCTAACCCAAACCAAAACCCTAACCCTAACTCTAATCCTATCCTTAACCCTAATCCTAACCCTAACCCTAACCCTTATCCTAACCCTAACCCTAACGCTAACACAAAACCAACCCCTAAACCTAACCCTAACCCAAACCCTAACCCTAACCCTAACCCTAACTCAAATCCTAACACTAACCCTAACCCTAACACTAACCCAAATCCTAACCCTAAACCTAACCCTAACACTAACCCTAACCCTAACCCTAACCCTAACACTAACCCTAACCCTAAAACTAACCGAAACATTAACCCTAACTCTAACCTAAAACAAAAACATAACCCTAACTCTAATCCTAACCCTAACCCTAATCAAAACCCTAACATTAACTCTAACCCGAACCCTAACCCAAAACCTAAACGTAACCCTAATCCTAACCCTAACCCTAAGCCTAAACCTAACCCTAATCCTAACCCTAAACCTAACCCTAACCCTAACCCAAACCATAACACTAACCCTAACCTTAACCCTAATGCTAAGCCTAAACCTAACTCAAACTCAAACCTTAACCCTAAACCTAACCCTAACCCAAACCCTAACCCTAACACTAACCTAACCCTAACTCAAACCCTAACCATAACCCTAACTCTAACCCGAACACAAACCCTAACCCTAACCCTAAATCTAACCAAAAAGCTAAACCTAACCCTAACCCTAACCATAACCATAACCCAAACCCTAACCCTAACACTAACTCTAACCCTAACACTAACCCAAACCCTAACCCTAACCTAACCCAAACCAAAACCCTAACCCTAAGTCTAATCCTATCCCTAACCCGAATCCTAACCCTAACCCTAACCCTTATCCTAACCCTAACCCTAACCCTAACACAAACCCAACCCCTAACCCTAACCCTAACCCAAACCCTACCCCTAACCCTAACCCTAACTCAAACCCTAACCCTAACCCTAACACTAACCCTAACACAAACCCTAACCCTAACCCTAACCCTAACCCAAACCCTAAACCTAAACCTAACCCTAACCCTAATCCTAAATCTAACCCTAACCCAAAAACTAACCCTAACACTAAGCCTAACCATAAAACTAACCCAAACCCAAACCCTAACCCTAACCTAAATCAAAACCCTAACCCTAACTCAAATCCTAACCCTAACCCTAATCAAAACCCTAACATTAACCCTAACCCTAACCCTAACCCTAACCTAAACCTAACCCTAATCCTAACCCTAACCCTAACCCTAAGCCTAAATATAATCCTAATCCTAACCCTAACGCTAACACAAACCCAAACCCTAACCCTAACCCTAACCCTAACCCAAAACGTAACACTAACCCTAAACCTAACCCTAACTCAAACCCTAATCCTAACACTAAAACTAACCCAAACCCTAACCCTAACCCTAACCCTAACCCAAACCAAAACCCTAACCCTAACCCTAATCCTAACCCTAACCCTAACCCTAATCCTAACCCTAACCCTAACCCTAACCCTAACCCTAAGCCTAACCCTAACCCTAACCCTAACACAAACCCAACCCCTAACCCTAACGCAAACCCAGCCCCTAACCCAAACCATAACCCTAACTCAAACCCTAACCCTAACCCTAAACCAAACCCTAACCCTAAACCTAACTCTAACCCTTATCCTAACACTAAATCTAACGCAAAAAATAACACTAAACCTAAACCAAATCTTAAAACTAACCCTAACCCTAACCCAAACCCTAACCCTTACCCAAACCCTAAACCTAAACCTAACCCTAACCCTAATCCTAACCCTAACCCTAACACAAGAACTAAGCCTAACCCGAACCCTAACGCAAACCCTAATCCTAACCCTAACCCTAACCCAAACCCGAACCCTAACCCTATTCCTAACCCTAACCCTAAACCTAAAATTAACCCAAACCCTAACAAAAACCTTAACCCTAAACCCTAACCCAAACACTATCCCTAACCCTAACCCTAACCCTAACTAAAACTCTAACCCTAACTCTAACCCTAACCCAAAACCTAAACCTAACCCTAACACAAACCCTAACCTAAACCCTAACAATAACCCTAAACCTAACCCTAAATCTAAGCCTAACCCTAATCCTAACCCTAACCCTAACCCTAACCCAAACCATAACACTATCCCTAACATTAACCCTAATGCTAAGCCTAGACCTAACTCAAACTCAAACCCTAACCCTAAACCTAATCCTAACACAAACCCTAACCCTAACACTAACTTAACCCTAACTCAAACTCTAACTATTACCCTAACTCTAACCCGAATGCAAACCCTAACCCTAGCCCTAAACCTAACCAAAAACTAAACCTAACCCTAACCCTAACCCTAACCCAAACCCTAACCCTAACCCTAACCCTAACCCTAACCCTTATCCTAACCCTAACCCTAACCCTAACACAAACCCAACCCCTAACCCTAACCCTAACCCAAACCCTAACCCTAAACCTAACCCTAACTCAAACCCTAACCCTAACCCTAACCCAAACCCTAACCCTAAACCTAACCCTAACCCTAATCCTAAATCTAACCCTAACCCAAAAACTAACCCTAACACTAACCCTAAACCTAAAACTAACCCAAACCCTAACAATAACCCTAACCTAAACCAAAACCCTAACCCTAACTCAAATCCTAACCCTAACCCTAATCAAAACCCTAACATTAACCCTAACCCTAACCCTAACCCTAACTCTAACCCTAACCCTAACACAAAGCCTAACCCAAATTCTAACCCTAACCCTAACCCTAACCCTAACCCTAACCCTAACCATAACTCAAACACTTACCCTAACCCTAACCCAAACCCTAACCCTAAACCTAATCCTAACCCTTATCCTAACCCTAAACCAAACCCCAAAAATAACACTAATTCTAAACCAAACCCTAAACCTAATCCTAACCCTAACCCTAACCAAAACCCTAACCCTTACCCAAACACTAAACCTAAACCTAACCCTAACCCTAATCCTAACCCTAACCCAAAAACTAACCCTAACTCGAACCCTAACCCAAACCCTAATCCTAACCCTAACCCTAACCAAACCCTAACCCTAACCCTATTCCTAACCCTAACCCTAAACCTAAACCTAACCTTAACCCTAACCCTAACCCAAACCCTAAACCTAAACCTAACACTAACCCTTATCCTAACACAAAACCTAAAACTAACCGTAATCCTAAACCTAACCCTAACCCTAATCCTAACCCTAACCCTAACCCTAACAAAAACCCAACACCTAACCCTAACCCTAACCCTAACTCAAATCCTAACCATAACTCTAATTCTAACCCAAACCCAAAACCTAAACCAAACCCTATCACAAACTCTAACCCAAACACTAACAATAACCCTAACCCTAACCCTAACACTAACCTAACCCTAACTCAAACCCTAGCCATAACCCTAACTCTCACCCGAACACAAACCCAAACCCTAAACCTAACCAAAAACCTAAACCGAACCCTAAACCTAACCCTAACCCAAACCCTAACCCTAACACTAAACCTAACCCTAACATTAACCCAAATCCTAACCCTAACCCTAGCCCAAACCAAAACACTAACCCTAATTCTAACTCTAATCCTAAACCTAACCCTAATCCTAACCCTAACCCTAACCCTAATCCTAACCCTAACCCTAACCCTAACACAAACCCAACCTCTAACACTAACCCTAACCCTAACATAAACCCTAACCCTAACCCTAACCCTAACCTTAACTCAAACCCTAACCCTAACCCTAACCCTAACCCTAACCCAAACCCTAACCCTAAACCTAACCCTAACACTAATCCTAAAGCTAACCCTAACCCAAAAACTAACCCTAACACTAAACCTAACCCTAAAACTAACCCAAACCCTAACCCTAACCCTAACCCTAACCCAAACCAAAACCCTAACCCTAACTCTAATCCTAACCCTAACCCTTATCACAACACTAACATTAACCCTAACCCAAAACCTAAACCTAACCATAATCCTAACCCTAACACTAACCCAAAACCTAACCCTAACCCTAACCCTAACCCTAACTCAAACCCTAAACCTATCCCTAACCCTAACCCTAACCCTAACCCAAACCCTAACCCAAATCCTAACCCTAACCCTAGCCCTAACCCTAACCCTAACCATAACTCAAACACTTACCCTAACCCTAACCCAAACCCTAACCCTAACCCTAACCCTAACCCTAACCCTAACCCTAACTCTAATCCTATCCCTAACCCTAATCCTAACCCTAACCCTAACCCTTATCCTAACCCTAACCTAACCCTAGCACAAACCCAACCCCTAACTTTAACCCTAACGCACACCCTAACCCTAAACCTAACCCTAACTCAAACCCTAACCCTAACACTAACCCTAAACCTAACCCAAACCCTAACCCTAAACCTAACCCTAACCCTAATCCTAAATCTAACCCTAACCCAAAAACTAACCCTAACACTATTCCTAACCCTAAAACTAACCCAAACCCTAACCCTAACCTAAACCAAAAACCTAACCCTAACTCAAATCCTCACCCTAACCCTAATCAAAACCCTAACATTAACCCTAACCCTAACCCTAACCCTAACCTAAACCTAACCCTAATCCTAACCCTAACCCTAACCCTAACCCTAAATCTAATCCTAACCCTAACCCTAACCCTAACACAAACACAAACCCTAACCCTAACCCTAACCCTAACCCAAAACATAACTCTAACCCTAACCCTAACCCTAACTCAAACCCTAAACCTATCCCTAAACCTAACCCTAACCCTAACCCAAACCCTAACCCAAATCCTAACCCTAACCATAACCCTAACCCTAACCCTAAACATAACTCAAACACTTACCCTAACCCTAACCAAAAGCCTAACCCTAACCCGAACCCTAACCCTAACCCTAACCCAAAAATAACACTAACTCTAAACCAAACCCTAACCCTAATCCTAACCCTAACCCTAAGCAAAACCCGAACCCTTACCCAAACCCTAAACCTAAACCTAACCTTAACCCTAATCCTAACCCTAACCCTAACCCAAAAACTAACCCTAACTCGAACCCTATCCCAAACCCTAATCCTAACCCTAACCCTAACCCAAACCCTAACCCTAACCCTAAACCTAACGCTAACCCTTATCCTAACCCTAAACCTAACCCAAAAAATAACACTAAACCTAAACCAAACCCTAACCCTAACCCTAACCCTAACCCTAACCCAAACCCTAACCCTTACCCAAACCCTAAACATAAACCTAACCCTAACCCTAATCCTAAGCCTAACCCTAACCCAAAAACTAACCCTAACTCGAACCCTAACCCAAACCCTAATCCTAACCCTAACCCTAACCCAAACCCTTACCCTAACCCTATTCTTAACCCTAACCCTAAACATAACCTTAACCCAAACCTAACCCAAACCCTAACCCTAACCCTAACCCTAACACTAACCCAAACCCTAACAATAACCCTAACCCTAACCCTAACCCTAACCCTAACCCAAACCCTAACCCTAACACTAACCCAAATACTAACCCTAACATTAACCCAAACCTAAACCCTAACCCTAACTCTAATCCTAACCCTAACCCTAATCAAAACCCTAACATTAAACCTAACCCTAACCCTAACCCAAAACCTAAACCTAACCCTAATCCTAAACCTAACCCTAACCCTAATCCTACCCCTAACCCTAACCCTAACACAAACCCAACCCCTAACCCTAACCCTAACCCTAACTCAAACCCTAACCATAACTCTAATTCTAACCCAAACCCAAAACCTAAACCTAACCCTAATACAAACTCTAACCCAAACCCTAACAATAACGCTAACCCTAACCCTATTCCTAACCCTAACCGTAAGCCTAACCCTAATCCTATCCCTATTCCTAACCCTAACCCTAACCCTAACCTTAACCCAAATCCTAACCCTAATCCTAAACGTAACCCTAACACTAACCCTAACCCTAACACAAACCCAACCCTAACCCTAACTCAAACCCTAACCATTACTCTAATTCTAACCGAAACCCAAAACCTAAACCTTACCCTAACACAAACTCTAACCCAAACCCTAACAATAACCCTAACCCTAACCCTTTTCCTATCCCTAACCGTAAGCCTAACCCTAATCGTAACCCTATTCCTAACCCTAACACTAACCCTAACCTTAACCCAAATCCTAACCATAAACCTAACCCTAACCCAAACCCTAATCAAACCCTAACCCTAACCCAAAACCTAACCCTAACCCAAATCCTAATCTGAACCCTAACCCTAATCCTAAACCTAACTCTAACCCTAAACCAAACCCTAACCCTAACCCTACCCCTAACCCAAAACCTAACCCTAACCCTGAATCTAATCCAAACCATAACACTAACGCTAACCTTAACCATAATGCTAAGCCTAAACCTAACTCAAACTCAAACCCTAACCCTAAACCTAACCCTAACCCAAACCCTAACCCTAACACTAACCTAACCGTAATCAAAACCCTAACATTAACCCTAACCCTAACCCTAACCCAAAACCTAAACCGAACCCTAATCCTAACCCTAAACCTAACCCTAAACCTAATCCTAACCCTAACCCTAACCCTAACACAAACCCAACCCCTAACCCTAACACAAACCCAACCCCTAACCCTAACCCTAAACCAAACCAAAACCCTAACCCTAACTCTAATCCTAACCCTAAACCTAACCCTAACCCTAACCCTAACCCTATTCCTAACCCAAGAACTAACCCTAACCCGATCCCTAACCCAAACCCTAAACCTAACCCTATTCCTAACCCTAACCCTAAACCTAAACTTAACCCAAACCCTAACACAAACCCTAAACCTAAACCCTAAACCAAACCCTATCCCTAACCCTAACAATAACCCTAACCCTAACTCAAACTCTAACCCTAACTCTAACCCTAACCCAAAACCTAAACGTAACCCTAACACAAACCCTAACTTAAACCCTAACAATAACCCTAACCCTAACCCTAAATCTAAAACTAACCCTAATCCTGACCCTAACCCTAACCCTAACCCAAACCATAACACTAACCCTAACCTTAACCCTAATGCTAAGCCTAAGTCTAACTCATAGTCAAACACTTACCCTAAAGCTAACGCTAAGCCAAACCCTAACCCTAACACTAACCTAACCCTAACGCGAACCCTTACCATAACCCTAACTCTAACCCGAACCCAAACCCTAACCCTAACCCTAAACCTAACCAAAAACCAAAACCTAACCCTTATCCTAACCCTAAACCTAACCGAAAAAATAACACTAACCCTAAACCAAACCCTAACCCTAACCCTAACCCTAACCCTAACCCAAACCCTAACCCTTACCCAAACCCTAACCCTAAACCTAACCCTAACCCTAATCCTAACCCTAACCCTAACCCAAACCATAATCCTAACCCTATTCCTAACCCTAACCCTAAACCTAACCTTAACCCAAACCTAACCCAAACCCTAACCCTAACCCTAACCCTAACTCACTCTAACCCTAACTCCAACCCTAACCCAACCCAAACACTAACCCAAACCCTAACAATAACCCTAACCCTAACCCTATTCCTAACACTAACCCTAACCCTATTCCTAACCCTAACCCTAAATCCTAACCCTAAGCAATACCCTAAACATAACCTTCACGCTAACCCTAACCCTAACCCAAACGCTAACCCTAACCCTAAACCTAAACAAAAACCTAAACCTAACCCTAACCCTAACCCTAACCCAAACCCTTACCCTAACACTAACCCTAACCCTACCACTAACCCAAATCCTAACCCTAACATTAACCCAAACCAAAACCCTAACCCTAACTCTAAACCTAACCCTAACCCTAATCAAAACCCTAACATTAAACCTAACCCTAACCCTAACCCAAAACCTAAACCTAACCCTAATCCTAAACCTAACCCTAACCCTAATCCTAACCCTAAACCTAACACTAACACAAACCCAACCACTAACCCTAACGCTAACTCTAACTCAAACCCTAACCATAACTCTAATTCTAACCCAAACCCAAAACCTAAACCTAACCCTAACGCAAACTCTCACTCAAACCCTAACAATAACCCTAACCCTAACCCTAACCCTAACCCCAACCCTAAGCCAAAACCTAAACATAACCCTAATCCTAACCCTAACACTAACCCAAACCCTAACCCTAACCGTAACCCAAACCAAAACCCTACCCCTAACACTAATCCTAACCCTAACCATAATCAAAACCCTAACATTAACCCTAACTCTAACCCTAACCTAAAACCTAAACCTAACCCTAATACTAACCCTAACCCTAACACTAACCCTAGTCCTAACCCTAACCCTAACACAAACCCAAACCCTAACCCTAACACAAACCCAACCCCTAACCCTAACACAAACCCAACCCCTAACCCTAACCCTAAACCAAACAAAAACCCTAACCCTAACTCTAATCCTAACCCTAAACCTAACCCTAATCCTAACCCTAACCCTAACCCTAACCCTAACCCAAACCCTAACCCTAAACCTAACCCTAACACTAACCCTAATCCTAACGCTAACCCTAACCCAAAAACTAACCCTAACACTAAACCTAACCCTAAAACTAACCCAAACCCTAACCCTAACCCTAACCCAAACCAAAACCCTATCCCTAACTCTTATCCTAACCCTAACCCTTATCAAAACCCTAACATTAACCCTAACCCAAAACCTAAACCTAACCCTAATCCTAACCCTAACACTAACCCAAAACCTAAACCTAACCCTAACCCAAACCAAAACCCTAACCCTAACTCTAATCCTAACCCTAACCCTAATCAAAACCCTAACATTAACCCTAATCGTAACCCTAACCCAAAACCTAAACCTAACCCAAATCCTAACCCTAACCCTAACCCTAACCCTAATCCTAACCCTAACCCTAACCCTAACACAAACCCAACCCCTAACCCTAACACAAACCCAACCCCCAACCCCCACCCCAAACCAAACCAAAACCCTAACCCTAACTCTAATCCTAACCCTAAACCTAACCCTAACCCTAATCCTAACCCTAACCCTAACCCTAACTCAAACCCTAACCCTAACCCTAACCCTAACCCAAACCCTAACCCTAAACCTAACCCTAAACCTTATCCTAACCCTAAATCTAACGCAAAAATTAACACCAACCCTAAACCAAACCTTAACCCTAACCGTAACCCTAAACCAAACCCTAACCCTTACCCAAACCCTAAACCTAAACCTAACCCTAACTCTAATCCTAACCCTAACCCTAAACCAAGAACAAACCCTAACCCGTACCCTAACCCAAACTCTAAACCTAACCCTATTCCTAACCCTTACCCTAAACATAAACTTAACCCAAAACCTAATACAAACCCTAACCCTAAACCCTAACTCTAATCCTAACACTAATCCTAACCCTAACCCTAACCCTAACCCTAACCCTAACCCTAAATCAAACCCTAACCCTAAACCTAACCCTAACAATAAAACTAACCCTAACCCTAAATCTAACCCTAACCCTAATCCTTACCCTAACCCTAACCCTAACCCAAACCATAACACTAACCCTAACCTTAACCCTAATGCTAAGCCTAAACCTAAATCAAACTCAAACCCTAAACCTAAACCTAACCCTAACCCAAACCCTAACCCTAACACTAACCTAACCCTAACTCAAACCCTAACCATAACCCTATCACTAACCCGAACCCAAACCCTAACCCTAACCCTGAACCTAACCAAAACCTAAACCTAACCCTAACCCTAACCCTAACCATAACCCTAAACCTAACCCTAACCCAAACCCTAGCCCTAACACTAACCCTAACCCTAACACTAACCCGAACCCTAACCCTAACCCTAACCCAAACCAAAACCCTAACCCTAACTCTAATCCTATCCCTAACCCTAATCCTAACCCTAACCCTAACTCTTATCCTAACCCTAACACTAACACAAATCCAACCCCTAACCCTAACACTAATCCAAACCCTAACCCTAACCCTAACCCAAACCAAAACCCTAACCCTAACTCTAACCCTAACCCTAACCCTAACCCTAACGCTAACACAAACCCAACCTCTAACACTAACCCTAACCCTAACACAAACCCTAACCCTAACCCTAACCCTAACCCTAACTCAAAACCTAACCCTAACCCTAACCCTAACCCTAAACCAAAACCTAAACCTAACGCTAACACAAACACAAACCCTAAACCTAACCCTAACCCTAACTCTAATCCTAACCCTAACCCTTATCAAAACCCTAACATTAACCCTAACCCTATACCTAACCCAAAACCTAAACCTAACCCTAATCCTAACCCTAACCCTAACCCTAACCCTAATCCTAACCCTAACCCTAACCCTAACACAAACCCAACCCCTAACCCTAACATAAAACCAACCCCTAACCCTAACCCTAAACCAAACCAAAACCCTAACCCTAACTCTAATCCTAACCCTAAACCTAACCCTAACCCTAACCCTAACCCTAACCCTAACCCTAACCCTAACCCTAACCCTAACCCTAACCCAAACGCTAACCCTAACCCTAAACCTAAACAAAAACCTAAACCTAACCCTAACCCTAACCCTAACCCAAACCCTAACCCTAACACTAACCCTAACTCTAACACTAACCCAAATCCTAACCCTAACATTAACCCAAACCAAAACCCTAACCCTAACTCTAAACCTAACCCTAACCCTAATCAAAACCCTAACATTAAACCTAACCCTAAACCTAACCCAAAACCTAAACCTAACCCTAATCCTAAACCTAACCCTAACCCTAATCCTAACCCTAAACCTAACCCTAACACAAACCCAACCACTAACCCTAACCCTAACTCTAACTCAAACACTAACCATAACGCTAATTCTAACCCAAACCCAAAACCTAAACCTAACCCTAACACAAAGTCTCACTCAAACCCTAACAATAACCCTAACCCTAACCCTAACCCTAACCCTAAGCCAAAACCTAAACATAACCCTAATCCTAACCCTAACACTAACCCAAACCCTAACCCTAACCCTAACCCAAACCAAAACCCTACCCCTAACACTAATCCTAACCCTAACCATAATCAATACCCTAACATTAACCCTAACTCTAACCCTAACCCAAAACCTAAACCTAACCCTAATACTAACCCTAACCCTAACACTAACCCTAATCCTAACCCTAACCCTAACACAAACCCAACCCCTAACCCTAACACAAACCCAACCCCTAAACCTAACACAAACCCAACCCCTAACCATAACCCTAAACCAAACAAAAACCCTAACCCTAACTCTAATCCTAACCCTAAACCTAACCCTAATCCTAACCCTAACCCTAACCCTAACCCTAACTCAAACCCTAACCCTAACCCTAACCCTAACCCAAACCCTAACCCTAAACCTAACCCTAACCCTTATCCTAACCCTAAATCTAACGCAAAAATTAACACCAACCCTAAACCAAACCTTAACCCTAACCGTAACCCTAAACCAAACCCTAACCCTTACCCAAACCCTAAACCTAAACCTAACCCTAACTCTAATCCTAACCCTAACCCTAAACCAAGAACTAACCCTAACCCGAACCCTAACCCAAACCCTAAACCTAACCCTATTCCTAACCCTAACCCTAAACATAAACTTAACCCAAAACCTAATACAAACCCTAACCCTAAACCCTAACTCTAATCCTAACACTAATCCTAACCCTAACCCCAACCCTAACCTTAACCCTAACCCTAAATCAAACCGTAACCCTAAACCTAACCCAAACCCTAACCCAAACCCTATCCCTAACCCTAACAGTAACCCTAACCCTAACTGAAACTCTAACCCTAACTCTAACCCTAACCCAAAACCTAAACCTAACCCTAACACAAACCTTAACCTAAACCCTAACAATAACCCTAACCCTAACCCTAAATCTAACCCTAACCCTAATCCTGACCCTAACCCTAACCCTAACCCAAACCATAACACCAACCCTAACCTTAACCCCAATGCTAAGCCTAAACCTAAATCAAACTCAAACCCTAACCCTAAACCTAACCCTAACCCAAACCCTAACCCTAACACTAACCTAACCCTAACTCAAACCCTAACCATAACCCTATCACTAACCCGAACCCAAACCCTAACCCTAACCCTGAACCTAACCAAAACCTAAACCTAACCCTAACTCTAAACCTAACCATAACCCTAACCCTAACCCTAACCCAAACCCTAACCCTAACACTAACCCTAACCCTAACACTAACCCGAACCCTAACCCTAACCCTAACCCAAACCATAATCCTAACCCTATTCCTAACCCTAACCCTAAACCTAACCTTAACCCAAACCTAACCCAAACCCTAACCCTAACCCTAACCCTAACTCACTCTAACCCTAACTCCAACCCTAACCCAACCCAAACACTAACCCAAACCCTAACAATAACCCTAACCCTAACCCTATTCCTAACACTAACCCTAACCCTATTCCTAACCCTAACCCTAAATCCTAACCCTAAGCAATACCCTAAACATAACCTTAACGCTAACCCTAACCCTAACCCAAACGCTAACCCTAACCCTAAACCTAAACAAAAACCTAAACCTAACCCTAACCCTAACCCTAACCCAAACCCTAACCCTAACACTAACCCTAACCCTACCACTAACCCAAATCCTAACCCTAACATTAACCCAAACCAAAACCCTAACCCTAACTCTAAACCTAACCCTAACCCTAATCAAAACCCTAACATTAAACCTAACCCTAACCCTAACCCAAAACCTAAACCTAACCCTAATCCTAAACCTAACCCTAACCCTAATCCTAACCCTAAACCTAACCCTAACACAAACCCAACCACTAACCCTAACGCTAACTCTAACTCAAACCCTAACCATAACTCTAATTCTAACCCAAACCCAAAACCTAAACCTAACCCTAACGCAAACTCTCACTCAAACCCTAACAATAACCCTAACCCTAACCCTAACCGTATCCCCAACCCTAAGCCAAAACCTAAACATAACCCTAATCCTAACCCTAACACTAACCCAAACCCTAACCCTAACCGTAACCCAAACCAAAACCCTACCCCTAACA
>JAJHUQ010000061.1:25000-27500 GCA_035773235.1 Eospalax fontanierii | reverse complement strand
TCACTCTAACCCTAACTCCAACCCTAACCCTAACCCAAACACTAACCCAAACCCTAACAAAAACCCTAACCCTAAACCCTAACCCTAACCCTAACCCTAACCCTAACCCTAACCCTAACCCTAACCCTAATCCTAACCCTAACCCTAACCCTAACCCTAACCCTAACCCTAACCCAAACGCTAACCCTAACCCTAAACCTAACCAAAAACCTAAACCTAACCCTAACCCTAACCCTAACCCAAACCCTAACCCTAACACTAACCCTAACCCTAACACTAACCCAAATCCTAACCCTAACATTAACCCAAACCAAAACCCTAACCCTAACTCTAAACCTAACCCTAACCCTAATCAAAACCCTAACATTAAACCTAACCCTAAACCTAACCCTAATAACCCTAATGCTAACCCTAAACCTAACCCTAACCCTAATCCTAACCCTAAACCTAACCCTAACACAAACCCAACCACTAACCCTAACCCTAACTCTAACTCAAACACTAACCATAACGCTAATTCTAACCCAAACCCAAAACCTAAACCTAACCCTAACACAAAGTCTCACCCAAACCCAAACAACAACCCTAACCCTAACCCTAACCCTAACCCTAAGCCAAAACCTAAACATAACCCTAATCCTAACCCTAACACTAACCCAAACCCTAACCCTAGCCCTAACCCAAACCAAAACCCTACCCCTAACACTAATCCTAACCCTAACCATAATCAATACCCTAACATTAACCCTAACTCTAACCCTAACCCAAAACCTAAACCTAACCCTAATACTAACCCTAACCCTAACACTAACCCTAATCCTAACCCTAACCCTAACACAAACCCAACCCCTAACCCTAACACAAACCCAACCCCTAAACCTAACACAAACCCAACCCCTAACCCTAACCCTAAACCAAACAAAAACCCTAACCCTAACCCTAACCCAAAACCTAAACCTAACCGTAATCCTAACCCTAACCCTAACCCTAACCCTAACTCAAACCCTAACCCTAACCCTAACCCTAACCCAAACCCTAACCCTAAACCTAACCCTAACCCTTATCTTAACCCTAAATCTAACGCAAAAATTAACACCAACCCTAAACCAAACCTTAACCCTAACCGTAACCCTAAACCAAACCCTAACCCTTACCCAAACCCTAAACCTAAACCTAACCCTAACTCTAATCCTAACCCTAACCCTAAACCAAGAACTAACCCTAACCCGAACCCTAACCCAAACCCTAAACCTAACCCTATTCCTAAGCCTAACCCTAAACATAAACTTAACCCAAAACCTAATACAAAGGCTAACCCTAAAGCCTAACTCTAATCCTAACACTAATCCTAACCCTAACCCTAACCCTAACCTTAACCCTAACCCTAAATCAAACCGTAACCCTAAACCTAACCCAAACCCTAACCCAAACCCTATCCCTAACCCTAACAGTAACCCTAACCCTAACTGAAACTCTAACCCTAACTCTAACCCTAACCCAAAACCTAAACCTAACCCTAACACAAACCTTAACCTAAACCCTAACAATAACCCTAACCCTAACCCTAAATCTAACCCTAACCCTAATCCTGACCCTAACCCTAACCCTAACCCAAACCATAACACTAACCCTAACCTTAACCCTAATGCTAAGCCTAAACCTAAATCAAACTCAAACCCTAACCCTAAACCTAACCCTAACCCAAACACTAACCCTAACACTAACCTAACCCTAACTCAAACCCTAACCATAACCCTATCACTAACCCGAACCCAAACCCTAACCCTAACCCTGAACCTAACCAAAACCTAAACCTAACCCTAACTCTAACCCTAACCATAACCCTAACCCTAACCCTAACCCAAACCCTAACCCTAACACTAACCCTAACCCTAACACTAACCCGAACCCCAACCCTAACCCTAACCCAAACCAAAACCCTAACCCTAACTCTAATCCTATCCCTAACCCTAATCCTAACCGTAACCCTAACTCTTATCCTAACCCTAACCCTAACACAAATCCAACCCCTAACCCTAACACTAATCCAAACCCTAACCCTAACCCTAACCCAAACCAAAACCCTAACCCTAACTCTAACCCTAACCCTAACCCTAACCCTAACGCTAACACAAACCCAACCTCTAACACTAACCCTAACCCTAACACAAACCCTAACCCTAACCCTAACCCTAACCCTAACTCAAAACCTAACCCTAACCCTAACCCTAACCCTAAACCAAAACCTAAACCTAACCCTAACACAAACCCAAACCCTAACCCTAACCCTAACCCTAACTCTAATCCTAACCCTAACCCTTATCAAAACCCTAACATTAACCCTAACCCTATACCTAACCCAAAACCTAACCCTAACCCTAAACCTAACCCTAACCGTAACCCTAATCCTAACCCTAACCCTAACCCTAACACAAACCCAACCCCTAACCCTAACATAAAACCAACCCCTAACCCTAACCCTAAACCAAACCAAAACCCT
>JAJHUQ010000061.1:0-22500 GCA_035773235.1 Eospalax fontanierii | reverse complement strand
CAAACCCTAACAATAACGCTAACCCTAACCGTATTCCTAACCCTAACCGTAAGCCTAAACCTAATCCTATCCCTATTCCTTACCCTAACAGTAACCCTAACCTTATCCCAAATCCTAACCCTAATCCTAAACGTAACCCTAACCCTAATCCTAACCCTAACCCTAACCCTAACACAAACCCAACCCTAACCCTAACTCAAACCCTAACCATAACTCTAATTCTAACCCAAACCCAAAACCTAAACCTAACCCTATCACAAACTCTAACCGAAACCCTAACAATAACCCTAACCCTAACCCTATTCCTATCCCTAACCGTAAGCCTAACCCTAATCCTAACCCTATTCCTAACCCTAACACTAACCCTAACCTTAACCCAAATCCTAACCATAAACCTAACCCTAACCCAAACCCTAATCAAACCCTAACCCTAACCCAAAACCTAACCCTAACCCAAATCCTAATCTGAACCCTAACCCTAATCCTAAACCTAACTCTAACCCTAAACCAAACCCTAACCCTAACCCTACCCCTAACCGAAAACCTAACCCTAACCCTGACCCTAATCCAAACCATAACACTAACGCTAACCTTAACCATAATGCTAAGCCTAAACCTAACTCAAACTCAAACCCTAACCCTAAACCTAACCCTAACCCAAACCCTAACCCTAACACTAACCTAACCGTAATCAAAACCCTAACATTAACCCTAACCCTAACCCTAACCCAAAACCTAAACCGAACCCTAATCCTAACCCTAAACCTAACCCTAACCCTAATCCTAACCCTAACCTTAACCCTAACACAAACCCAACCCCTAACCCTAACACAAACCCAACCCCTAACCCTAACCCTAAACCAAACCAAAACCCTAACCCTAACTCTAATCCTAACCCTAAACCTAACCCTAACCCTAACCCTAACCCTAACCCAAGAACTAACCCTAACCCGATCCCTAACCCAAACCCTAAACCTAACCCTATTCCTAACCCTAACCCTAAACCTAAACTTAACCCAAACCCTAACACAAACCCTAAACCTAAACCCTAAACCAAACCCTATCCCTAACCCTAACAATAACCCTAACCCTAACTCAAACTCTAACCCTAACTCTAACCCTAACCCAAAACCTAAACGTAACCCTAACACAAACCCTAACTTAAACCCTAACAATAACCCTAACCCTAACCCTAAATCTAAAACTAACCCTAATCCTGACCCTAACCCTAACCCTAACCCAAACCATAACACGAACCCTAACCTTAACCCTAATGCTAAGCCTAAACCTAACTCAAACTCAAACCCTAACCCTAAACCTAACCCTAAGCCAAACCCTAACCCTAACACTAACCTAACCCTAACTCAAAACCTAACCATAACCCTAACTCTAACCCGAACCCAAACCCTAACCCTAACCCTAAACCTAACCAAAAACCAAAACCTAACCCTTATCCTAACCCTAAACCTAACCCAAAAAATAACACTACCCCTAAACCAAACCCTAACCCTAACCCTAACCCTAACCCTAACCCAAACTCTAACCCTTACCCAAACCCTAAACCTAAACCTAACCCTAACCCTAATCCTAACCCTAACCCTAACCCAAACCATAATCCTAACCCTATTCCTAACCCTAACCCTAAACCTAACCTTAACCCAAACCTAACCCAAACCCTAACCCTAACCCTAACCCTAACTCACTCTAACCCTAACTCCAACCCTAACCCTAACCCAAACACTAACCCAAACCCTAACAATAACCCTAACCCTAACCCTATTCCTAACACTAACCCTAACCCTATTCCTAACCCTAACCCTAAATCCTAACCCTAAGCAATACCCTAAACATAACCTTCACGCTAAGCCTAACCCTAACCCAAACGCTAACCCTAACCCTAAACCTAAACAAAAACCTAAACCTAACCCTAACCCTAACCCTAACCCAAACCCTAACCCTCACACTAACCCTACCCCTACCACTAACCCAAATCCTAAGCCTAACATTAACCCAAACCAAAATCCTAACCCTAGCTCTAAACCTAACCCTAACGCTAATCAAAACCGTAACATTAAACCTAACCCTAACCCTAACCCAAAACCTAAACTTAACCCTAATCCTAAACCTAACCCTAACCCTAATCCTAACCCTAACCCTAACCCTAACACAAACCCAACCACTAACCCTAACCCTAACTCTAACTCAAACCCTAACCATAACTCTAATTCTAACCCAAACCCAAAACCTAAACCTAACCCTAACACAAACTCTCACTCAAACCCTAACAATAACCCTAACCCTAACCCTAACAATAACCCTAACCCTAAGCCAAAACCTAAACATAACCCTAATCCTAACCCTAACACTAACCCAAACCCTAACCCTAACCCTAACCCTAACCCAAACCAAAACCCTACCCCTAACACTAATCCTAACCCTAACCATAATCAAAACCCTAACATTAACCCTAACTCTAACCCTAACCCAAAACCTAAACCTAACCCTAATACTAACCCTAACCCTAACACTAACCATAATCCTAACCCTAACCCTAACACAAACCCAACCCCTAACCCTAATACAAACCCAACCCCTAACCCTAACACAAACCCAACCCCTAACCCTAACCCTAAACCAAACAAAAACCCTAACCCTAACTCTAATCCTAACCCTAAACCTAACCCTAATCCTAACCCTAACCCTAACCCTAACCCTAACCCTAACCCAAACCCTAACCCTAAACCTAAACCTAACCCTAACCCTAATCCTAACGCTAACCCTAACCCAAAAACTAACCCTAACACTAAACCTAACCCTAAACCTAACCCAAACCCTAACCCTAACCCTAACCCAAACCAAAACCCTATCCCTAACTCTAATCCTAACCCTAACCCTTATCAAAACCCTAACATTAACCCTAACCCAAAACCTAAACCTAACCCTAATCCTAACCCTAACACTAACCCAAAACCTAAACCTAACCCTAACCCAAACCAAAACCCTAACCCTAACTCTAATCCTAACCCTAACCCTAATCAAAACCCTAACATTAACCCTAATCGTAACCCTAACCCAAAACCTAAACCTAACCCAAATCCTAACCCTAACCCTAACCCTAACCCTAATCCTAACCCTAACCCTAACCCTAACCCTAACACAAACCCAACCCCTAACCCTAACACAAACCCAACCCCTAACCCTAACCCCAAACCAAACCAAAACCCTAACCCTAACTCTAATCCTAACCCTAAACCTAACCCCAACCCCAAACCTAACCCCAACCCTAACCCTAACTCAAAACCTAACCCTAACCCTAACCCAAACCCTAACCCTAAACCTAACCCTAAACCTTATCCTAACCCTAAATCTAACGCAAAAATTAACACTAACCCTAAAACAAACCTTAACCATAAACCTAACCCTAAACCAAACCCTAACCCTTACCCAAACCCTAAACCTAAACCTAACCCTAACTCTAATCCTAACCCTAACTCTAACCCAAGAACTAACCCTAACCCGAACCCTAACCCAAACCCTAAACCTAAACCTATTTCTAACCCTAACCCTAAACCTAAACTTATTCCAAACCCTAACCCAAACCCTAACCCTAAACCCTAACCCAAACCCTATCCCTAACCCTAACCCTAACCCTAACCCTAACTCAAACTCTAACCCTAACTCTAACCCTAACCCAAAACCTAAACCTAACCCTAACACAAACCCTCACCTAAACCCTAACAATAACCCTAACCCTAACCCTAAATCTAAACCTAACCCTAATCCTGACCCTAACCCTAACCCTAACCCAAACCATAACACTAACCCTAACCTTAACCCTAATGCTAAGCCTAAACCTAACTCAAACTCAAACACTAACCCTAAACCTAACCCTAACCCAAACCCTAACCCTCACACTAACCTAACGCTAATTCAAACCCTAACCATAACCCTAACTCTAACCCAAACCCAAACGCTAAACCTAACCCTAAACCTAACCAAAAACCTAAACCTAACCCTATCCCTAACCCTAACCCAAACCCTAAACCTAACACTAACCCTAACCCTAACCCTAACACTAACCCAAACCCTAATCCTAACCCTAACCCAAACGAAAACCCTAACCCTAACACTAATCCTATCCTTAACACAAATCCTAACCCTAACCCTAACCCTTATCCTAACCCTAACCCTAACGCTAACACAAACCCAACCCCTAACCCTAACCCTAACCCAAACACTAACCCTAACCCTAACCCTAACTCAAATTATAACCCTAACCCTAACCCTAAACCTAACCCAAATCCTAACCCTAAACCTAACCCTAACCCTAACCCTAACCCTAACCCTAACCTTATTCCTAACACTAACCCTAAACCCTAACCCTAACCAATACCCTAACGCTAAAACTAACCGAAACCTTAACCCTAACTCTAACCTAAACCAAAAACATAACCCTAACTATAATCCTAACCCTAACCCTAATCAAAACCCTAACATTAACCCTAACCCGAACCCTAACCCAAAACCTAAACGTAACCCTAATCCTAACCCTAACCTTAACCCTAACCCTAATCCTAACCCTAACCCTAACCCTAACCCTAACCCAAACCATAACACTAACCCTAACACTAACCCAAACCCCAACCCTAAACTAACCCCAACCAAAACCCCAACACTAACTCTGATCCTGTTCGTAATCCTAATCCTAAACCTAATCCTAACCCTTATCCTAACCCTAACCCTAACCCTAACACAAACTCAACCCCTAACCCTAACCCTAACCCTAACCCAAACCCTAACCCTAACCCTAACCCTAACTCAAACCCTAAACCTAACCCTAACACTAACCCTAACCCATACCCTAAACCTAACCCTATTCCTAACACTAACCCTAACCCTAACCCTAACCCTAACCCTATTCCTAACACTAACCCTAAACCCTAACCCTAACCAATACCCTAAACATAACCTTCAGGCTAAGCCTAACCCTAACCCAAACCCTAACCCTTACCCTAAACCTAACCAAAAACCTAAACCTAACCCTATCCCTAACCCTAACCCAAGCCCTAACCCTAACACTAACCCTAACCCTAACACTAACCCTAACCCTAACCCTAACCTTAACCCAAACCCTAACCCTAAACCTAACCCTAACCCAAACCCTAATCAAACCCTAACCCTAACCCAAACCCTAACCCTAACACTAACCCTAACCGGAACCCTAAACCTAACCCTAACCTAACCCAAAAAGTAAACCTAACCCTAAACCTAACCCTAACCCAAACCCTAACCCTAACCCAAATCCTAATCTTAACCCTAACCCTAATCCTAAACCTAACTCTAAACCTAACCCAAACCCTAACCCTAACCCTAACCCAACCCTAACCCTAACCCTAACCCTAACCCAAACCATAACACTAACGCTAACCTTAAACCTAATGCTAAGCCTAAACCTAACTCAAACCCAAACTCTAACACTAACCCTAAACCTAACACAAACCCTAACCCTAAACCTAACCCTAACCTTAACTCAAACCCTAACCCTAACCCTAACCCTAACCCAAACCCTAACCCTAACACAAACTCTAACCCAAACCCTAACAATAACCCTAACCCTAACCCTATTCCTATCCCTAACCGTAAGCCTAACCCTAATCCTAACCCTATTCCTAACCCTAACCCTAACCCTAACCTTAACTGAAACCCTAACCCTAACCCTAACCCTAACCCAAACCCTAACCCTAAACCTAACCCGAACCCTAATCCTAACGCTAACCCAAAAACTAACCCTAATACTAAACCTAACCCTAAAACTAACCCAAACCCTAACCCTAACCCTAACCCAAACCAAAACCCTAACCCTAACTCTAATCCTAACCCTAACCCTTATCAAAACCCTAACATTAACCCTAACCGAAAACCTAAACCTAACCCTAATCCTAACCCTAACACTAACCCAAAACCTAACCCTAAAACTAACCCAAACCAAAACCCTAACCCTAACTCTAATCCTAACCCTAACCCTAATCAAAACCCTAGCATTAACCCTAACCGTAACCCTAACCCAAAACCTAAAACTAACCCAAATCCTAACCCTAACCCTAACCCTAACCCTAATCCTAACCCTAACCCTAACCCTAACCCTAACACAAACCCAACCCCTAACCCTAACACAAACCCAACCGCTAACCCTAACCCTAAACCAAACCAAAACCCTAACCCTAACTGGAATCCTAACACTAAACCTAACCCTAACCCTAACCCTAACCCTAACCCTAACCCTAACCCTAACCCTAATCCTAAACGTAACCCTAACCCTAATCCTAACCCTAACCCTAACCCTAACACAAACCCAACCCCTAATACTAACTCAAACCCTAACCATAACTCTAATTCTAACCCAAACCCAAAACTTAAACCTAACCCTAACACAAACTCTAACCCAAACCCTAACAATAACCCTAACCCTAACCCTATTCCTATCCCTAACCGTAAGCCTAACCCTAATCCTAACCCTATTCCTAACCCTAACACTAACCCTAACCTTAACCCAAATCCTAACCATAAACCTAACCCTAACCCAAACCCTAATCAAACCCTAACCCTAACCCAAAACCTAACCCTAACACTAACCCTAACCGAAATCCTGAACCTAACCCTAACCCTAACCCAAAAATTAAACCTAACCCTAAACCTAACCCTAACCCAAACCCTAACCCTAACCCAAATCCTAATCTGAACCCTAACCCTAATCCTAAACCTAACTCTTACCCTAACCCAAACCCTAACCCTAACCCTACCCCTAACCCAAACCCTAACCCTAACCCTAAACCTAACCCAAACCATAACACTAACGCTAACCTTAACCATAATGCTAAGCCTAAACCTAACTCAAACTCAAACCCTAACCCTAAACCTAACCCTAACCCAAACCCTAACCCTAACACTAACCTAACCGTAATCAAAACCCTAACATTAACCCTAACCCTAACCCTAAACCAAAACCTAAACCTAACCCTAATCCTAACCCTAAACCTAACCCTAAACCTAATCCTAACCCTAACCTTAACCCTAACACAAACCCAACCCCTAACCCTAACACAAACCCAACCCCTAACACTAACCCTAAACCAAACCAAAACCCTAACCCTAACTCTAATCCTAACCCTAAACCTAACCCTAACCCTAACCCTAACCCAAGAACTAACCCTAACCCGATCCCTATCCCAAACCCTAAACCTAACCCTATTCCTAAACCTAACCCTAAACCTAAACTTAACCCAAACCCTAACACAAACCCTAAACCTAAACCCTAAACCAAACCCTATCCCTAACACTAACAATAACCCTAAACCTAACTCAAACTCTAACCCTAACTCTAATCCTAACCCAAAACCTAAACCTAACCCTAACACAAACCCTAACTTAAACCCTAACAATAACCCTAACCCTAACCCTAAATCTAAACCTAACCCTAATCCTGACCCTAACCCTAACCCTAACCCAAACCATAACACTAACCCTAACCTTAACCCTAATGCTAAGCCTAAACCTAACTCAAACTCAAACCCTAACCCTAAACCTAACCCTAAGCCAAACCCCAACCCTAACACTAACCTAACCCTAACTCAAACCCTAACCATAACCCTAACTCTAACCCGAACCCAAACCCTAACCCTAACCCTAAACCTAACCAAAAACCAAAACCTAACCCTTATCCTAACCCTAAACCTAACCCAAAAAATAACACTAACCCTAAACCAAACCCTAAACCTAACCCTAAACCTAATCCTAACCCAAACCCTAACCCTTACCCAAACCCTAACCCTAAACCTAACCCTAACCCTAATCCTAACCCTAACCCTAACCCAAACCCTAATCCTAACCCTATTCCTAACCCTAACCCTAAACCTAACCTTAACGCAAACCTAACCCAAACCCTAACCCTAACCCTAACCCTAACTCACTCTAACCCTAACTCCAACCCTAACCCTAACCCAAACACTAACCCAAACCCTAACAATAACCCTAACCCTATTCCTAACACTAACCCTAACCGTATTCCTAACCCTAACCCTAAATCCTAACCCTAAGCAATACCCTAAACATAACCTTCACGCTAACCCTAACCCTAACCCAAACGCTAACCCTAACCCTAAACCTAACCAAAAACCTAAACCTAAACCTAACCCTAACCCTAACCCAAACCCTAACCCTAACACTAACCCTAACTCTAACACTAACCCAAATCCTAACCCTAACATTAACCCAAACCAAAACCCTAACCCTAACTCTAAACCTAACCCTAACCCTAATCAAAACCCTAACATTAAACCTAACCCTAACCCTAACACAAAACCTAAACCTAACCCTAATCCTAAACCTAACCCTAACCCTAATCCTAACCCTAAACCTAACCCTAACACAAACCCAACCACTAACCCTAACCCTAACTCTAACTCAAACCCTAACCATAACTCTAATTCTAACCCAAACCCAAAACATAAACCTAACCCTAACACAAAATCTCACTCAAACCCTAACAATAACCCTAACCCTAACCCTAACCCTAACCCTAACCCTAAGCCAAAACCTAAACATAACCCTAATCCTAACCCTAACACTAACCCAAACCCTAACCCTAACCCTAACCCTAACCCAAACCAAAACCCTACCCCTAACACTAATCCTAACCCTAACCATAATCAAAACCCTAAGATTAACCCTAACTCTAACCCTATCCCAAAACGTAAATCTAACCCTAATCCTAACCCTAACCCTAACACTAACCCTAATCCTAACCCTAACCCTAACACAAACCCAACCCCTAACCCTAACACAAACCCAACCAATAACCCTAACCCTAAACCAAACAAAAACCCTAACCCTAACTCTAATCCTAACTCTAAACCTAATCCTAATCCTAACCCTAACCGTAACCCTAACCCTAACTCAAACCCTAACCCTAACCCTAACCCAAACCCTAACCCTAAACCTAACCCTAACCCTTATCCTAACCCTAAATCTAACGCAAAAATTAACACCAACCCTAAACCAAACCTTAACCCTAACCCTAACCCTAAACCAAACCCTAACCCTTACCCAAACCCTAAACCTAAACCTAACCCTAACTCTAATCCTAACCCCAACCCTAAACCAAGAACTAACCCTAACCCGAACCCTAACCCAAACCCTAAACCTAACCCTATTCCTAACCCTAACCCTAAACCTAAACTTAACCCAAAACCTAATACAAACGCTAACCCTAAACCCTAACTCTAATACTAACACTAAACCTAACCCTAACCCTAACCCTAACCCTAACCCTAAATCAAACCCTAACCCTAACCCTAACCCAAACCCTACCCCAAACCCTATCCCTAAACCTAACAGTAACCCTAACCCTAACTGAAACTCTAACCCTAACTCTAACCCTAACCCAAAACCTAAACCTAACCTTAACACAAACCTTAACCTAAACCCTAACAATAACACTAACCCTAACCCTAAATCTAACCCTAACCCTAATCCTGACCCTAACCCTAACCCTAACCCGAACCATAACACTAACCCTAACCTTAATCCCAATGCTAAGGCCAAACCTGAAACCAACTCAAACCCTAACCCTAAACCTAACCCTAACCCAAACCCTAACCCTAACACTAACCTAACCCTAACTCAAACCCTAACCATAAACCTATCTC
This sequence comes from Eospalax fontanierii, assembly GCA_035773235.1. NCBI lineage: Eukaryota > Metazoa > Chordata > Mammalia > Rodentia > Spalacidae > Eospalax > Eospalax fontanierii. The sequence continues at coordinate 12,796 of JAJHUQ010000061.1, read as the reverse complement.
AAAACTGAACCCAAACCCTAACCCTACCTCTGAACGTAACCAAAACCTAAACCTAACCCGAACCCTAACCCTAACCTTAACCCTCACTCTAACTCTAACCCAAACCCTAACCCTAACACTATCCCTAACCCTAACACTAACCCGAACCCTAACCCTAACCCTAACCCAAACGAAAACCCTAACCCTAACTCTAATCCTATCCCTAACCCTAATCCTAAACCTAACCCTAACTCTTATCCTAACCCTAACCCTAAACCTAACACAAATCCAACCCCTAACCCTAACACTAATCCAAACGCTAACCCTAACCCTAACCCAAACCAAAACCCTAACCTAACTCTAACCATAACCCTAACCCTAACCCTAACGCTAACACAAACCCAACCTCTAACACTAACCCTAACCCTAACACAAACCCTAACCCTAACCCTAACCCTAACCCTAACTCACAACCTAACCCTAACCCTAAACCTAACCCTAACCCAAAACCTAAACCTAACCCTAACACAAAGCCAAAACCTAACCCTAACCCTAACCCAAACCAAAACCCTAACCGTAACTCTAATCCTAACCCTAACCCTAACCCTTATCAAAACCCTAACATAAACCCTAAACCTAAACCTAACCCAAAACCTAAACCTAACCCTAATCCTAACCCTAACCTTAACCCTAACCGTAATCCTAACCCTAACCCTAACCCTAACCCTAACACAAGCCCAACCCCTAACCCTAACATAAAACCAACCCCTAACCCTAACCCTAAACCAAACCAAAACCCTAACCCTAACTCTAATCCTAACCCTAAACCTAACCCTAACCCTAACCCTAACCCAAGAACTAACCCTAACCGAACCCTTACCCAAAACCTAACCTAACCCTATTCCTAACCCTAACCCTAAACCTAAACTTAACCCAAACCCAAGACAAACCCTAACCTTAAACCCTAAACCAAACCCTATCCCTAACCCTAACAATAACCCTAACCCTAACTCAAACTCTAACCCTAACTCTAACCCTAACCCAAAACCTAAACCTAACCCTAACACAAACCCTAACCTAACCCCTAACAATAACCCTAGCGCTAACACTAAATCTAACCCTAACCCTAACTCTAACCCTTACCCTAAACCTAAACCTACTCCTAACAATTACCCTTACCTTTACCCTAATGCTAAGACTAAACCTTACTCAAACTCAAAAGCTAGCCTTAAACCTAACCCTAACTCAAACCCTAACCCTAACACTAACCTAACCCTAACTCAAACCCTAACCATAACCCTAACTCTAACCCGAACCCAAACCCTAACCCTAACCCTAAACCTAACCAAAAACCTAAATCTAACCCTAACCCTAACCCTAACACTAACCCTAACCCAAACCCTAACCCTAACACTAACCCTAACCCTAACACTAACCCAAACCCTAACCCTATCCTAATCCAAACCAAAACCCTAACCCGAACTCTAATCCTATCCCTAACCCTAATCCTAACCCTAACCCTAACCCTTATCCTAACCCTAACCCGAACCCTAACACAAACCCAACCCCTAACCCTAACCCTAACACAAACCCTACCCCTAACCCTAACCCTAAATCAAACCCTAACCCTAACACTAACACTAACCCTAACACAAACCCTAAATCTAAACCTTACCCTAACCCTAATTATAACCCTAACCCTAACACAAAAACTAACCCTAACACTAACCCTAACCCTAAAACTAACCCAAACCCTAACCATAACTCTAACCCTAACCCAAACCAAAACCCTAACCCTAACTCTAATCCTAACCCTAACCCTAAACCTAATCAAAACCCTAACATTAACCCTAACCCTAACCCAAAACCTAAACCTAACCCTAATCCTAACCCTAACCCTAACCCTAACCCTAATCCTAACCCTAACCCTAACCCTAACTCAAACCCAACTCCTAACCCTAACGCAAACCCAACCCCTAACGCTAACCCTAACCCTAACTCAAACCCTAACCCTAACCCTAACCCAAACCATAACCCTAAACCTAACTCTAACCCTTATCCTAACCCTAAATCTAACGCAAAAAATAACACTAACCCTAAACCAAAACTTAACGCTAACCCTAACCCTAACCCAAACCCTAACCCTTACTCAAACCCTAAACCTGAACCTAACCCTAACCCTAATCCTAACCCTAACCCTAACACAAGAACTAAGCCTAACCCGAACCCTAACACAAACCCTACTCCTAACCCTAACCCTAACCCAAACCCTAAACCTAACCCTATTCCTAACCCTAACCCTAAACCTAAACTTAACCCAAACCCTAACAAAAACCTTAACCCTAAACCTAACCCTATTCCTAACCCTAACCCTAACCCTAACCCTAACTCAAACCCTAACCATAACCCTAACCCTAACCCAAATCCTAACCCTAACCCTAACCCTAACCCTAACCCAAACCCTATCCCTAACCCAAACCCTATCCCTAACCCTAACCCTAACCCTAACCCTAACTCAAACTCTAACCCTAACTCTAACCCTAACCCAAAACCTAAACCTAACCCTAACACAAACCCTAACCTAAACCCTAACAATAACCCTAACCCTAACCCTAAATCTAACCCTAAACCTAATCCTGACCCTAACCCAAACCCTAACCCAAACCATAACACTAACCCTAACCTTAACCCTAATGCTAAGCCTAGACCTAACTCAAACTCAAACCCTAACCGTAAACCTAACCCTAACCCAAACCCTAACCCTAACACTAACCTAACCCTAACTCAAACCGTAACCATAAACCTAACTCTAACCCGAACCCAAACCCTAACCCTAAACCTAACCAAAAACCTAAACCAAACCCTAAACCTAACCCTAACCCAAACCCTAACCCTAACACTAACCCTAAACCTAACATTAACCCAAATCCTAACCCTAACCCTAACCCAAACCAAAACACGAACCCTAACTCTAACTCTAATCCTAAACCTAACCCTAACCCTAACCCTAACCCTAACTCAAAACCTAACCATAACCCTAACCCAAACCCTAATCCTAACCCTAACCCTAACCCTAATCCTAACCCTAACCCTAACCCTATCACAAACCCAACCTCTAACACTAACCCTAACCCTAACAAAAACCCTAACCCTAACCCTAACCCTAAACCTAACTCAAACCCTAACCCTAACCCTAACCCTAACGCAAACCCTAACCCTAAACCTAACCCTAACCCTAATCCTAACGCTAACCCTAACCCAAAAACTAACCCTAACACTAAACCTAACCCTAAAACTAACCCAAACCCTAACCCTAAACCTAACCCAAACCAAAACCCTATCCCTAACTCTAATCCTAACCCTAACCCTTATCAAAACCCTAATATTAACCCTAACCCAAAACCTAAACCTAACCCTAATCCTAACCCTAACACTAACCCAAAACCTAACCCTAACCCTAACCCAAACCAAAACCCTAACCCTAACTCTAATCCTAACCCTAACCCTAATCAAAACCCTAACATTAACCCTAACCGTAACCCTAACCCAAAACCTAAACCTAACCCAAATCCTAACCCTAAACCTAACCCTAACCCTAATCCTAACCCTAACCCTAATCCTAACACAAACCCAACCCCTAACCCTAACACAAACCCAACCCGTAACCCTAACGCTAAACCAAACCAAAACCCTAACCCTAACTCTAATCCTAACCCTAAACCTAACCCAAATCCTAACCCTAACCCTAACCCTAACCCTAATCCTAACCCTAACCCTAACCCTAACTCAAACCCTAACCCTAACCCTAACCCAAACCCTAACCCTAAACCTAACCCTAAACCTTATCCTAACCCTAAATCTAACGCAAAAATTAACACTAACCCTAAACCTTATCCTAACCCTAAATCTAACGCAAAAATTAACACTAACCCTAAACCAAACCTTAACCATAAACCTAACCCTAAACCAAACCCTAACCCTTACCCAAACCCTAAACCTAAGCCTAACCCTAATACTAATCTTAACCCTAACCCTAACCGAAGAACTAACCCTAACCCGAACCCTAACCCAAACCCTAAACCTAACCCTCTTCCTAACCCTAACCCTAAACCTAAACTTAACCCAAACCCTAACACAAACCCTAACATTAAACCCTAACCCAAACCCTATCCCTAACCCTAACCCTAACCCTAACCCTAACCCTAACTCAAACTCTAACCCTAACTCTAACCCTAACCCAAAACCTAAACCTAACCCTAAAACAAACCCTAACCTAAACCCTAACAATAACCATAACCCTAACCCTAAATCTAACCCTAACCCTAATCCTGACCCTAACCCTAACCCTAACCCAAACCATAACACTAACCCTAACCTTAACCCTAATGCTAAGCCTAAACCTAACTCAAACTCAAACCCTAACCCTAAACCTAACCCTAACCCAATCCCTAACCCTAACACTAACCTAACGCTAACTCAAACCCTAACCATAACCCTAACTCTAACCCGAACCCAAATGCTAACCCTAACCCTAAACCTAACCAAAAACCTAAACCTAACCCTATCCCTAACCCTAACCCAAACCCTAAACCTAACACTAACCCCAAGCCTAACACCAACCCAAAACCTAACCTTAAACTAACCCAAACCAAAACCCTAACCCTAACTCTAATCCTATCCCTAACCCTAATCCTAACCCTAACCCTAACCCTTATCCTAACCCTAAACCTAACCCTAACACAAACCCAACCCCTAACCCTAACCCTAACCCAAACCCTAACCCTAACCCTAACCCTAACTCAAACCCTAAACCTAACCCTAACACTAACCCTAACCCATACCCTAAACCTAACCCTATTCCTAACACTAACCCTAACCCTAACCCTAACCCTAACCCTATTCCTAACACTAACCCTAAACCCTAACCCTAACCAATACCCTAAACATAACCTTCAGGCTAACCCTAACGCTAACCCAAACCCTAACCCTTACCCTAAACCTAACCAAAAACCTAAACCTAACCCTAACCCTAACCCTAACCCAAACCCTAACCCTAACACTAACCCTAACCCTAACACTAACCCAAATCCTAACCCTAACATTAACCCAAACCAAAACCATAACCTTAACTCTAATCCTAACCTTAACCCTAATCAAAACAATAACATTAAACCTAACCCTAAACATAACCCAAAACCTAAAACTAACCGTAATCCTAAACCTAACCCTAACCCTAATCCTAACCCTAACCCTAACCCTAACAAAAATCCAACCCCTAACCCTAACCCTAACCCTAACTCAAATCCTAACCATAATGCTAATTCAAACCCAAACCCAAAACCTAAACCTAACCCTATCACAAACTCTAACCCAAACACTAACAATAACCCTAAACCTAACCCTATTCCTAACCCTAACCGTACCCTAACCCTAATCCTAACCCTATTCCTAACCCTAACCCTAACCCTAACCTTAACCCAAACCCTAACCCTAAACCTAACCCTAACCCAAACCTTAATCAAACCCTAACCCTAACCCAAACCCTAACCCTAACACTAACCTAACCCTAACTCAAACCCTAACCCTAACCCTAACACTAACCCTAACACAAACCCTAAACCTAAACCTTACCCTAACCCTAATTATAACCCTAACCCTAACCCAAAAACTAACCCTAACACTAACCCTAACCCTAAAACTAACCCAAACCCTAACACTAACCCTAACCCTAACCCCAACCAAAACCCTAACCCTTACTCTAATCCTAACCCTAACCCTAAACCTAATCAAAACCCTAACATTTACCCTATCCCTAACCCAAAACATAAACCACACCCATAACCTAAACCTAACCCTAACCCTAACCCTAATCCTAACCCTAACCCTAACCCTAACTCAAACCCAACCCCTAACCCTAACGCAAACCCAACCCCTAACCCTAATCCTAACCCTAACTCAAACCCTAACCCTAACCCTAACCCAAACCATAACCCTAAACCTAACTCTAACCCTTATCCTAACCCTAAATCTAACGCAAAAAATAACACTAACCCTAAACCAAACCTTAACGCTAACCCTAACCCTAACCCAAACCCTAACCCTTACTCAAACCCTAAACCTAAACCTAACCCTAACCCTAATCCTAACCCTAACACTAACACAAGAACTAAGCCTAACCCGAACCCTAACGCAGACCCTACTCCTAACCCTAACCCTAACCCAAACCCTAAACCTAACCCTATTCCTAACGCCAACCCTAAACCTAAACTTAACCCAAACCCTAACAAATACCTTCACCCTAAACCTAACCCTATTCCTAACCCTAATCCTAACCCTAACTCAAACCCTAACCATAACCCTAACGCTAACCCAAACCCTAACCCTAACCCTAACCCTAACCCAAACCCTAACCCTAACCCAAACCCTATCCCTAACCCTAACCCTAACCCTAACCCTAACTCAAACTCTAACCCTAACTCTAACCCTAACCCAAAACCTAAACCTAACCCTAACACAAACCCTAACCTAAACCCTAACAATAACCCTAACCCTAACCCTAATCCTGACCCTAACCCTAACCCTAACCCAAACCATAACACTAACCCTAACCTTAACCCTAAAGCTAAGCCTAGACCTAACTCAAACTCAAACCCTAAACCTAAACCTAACCCTAACCCAAACCCTAACCCTAACACTAACCTAACCCTAACTCAAACCGTAACCATATCCCTAACTCTAACCCGAACCCAAACCCTAACCCTAAACCTAACCAAAAACCTAAACCAATCCCTAAACCTAACCCTAACCCAAAAACTAACCCTAACACTAACCCTAAACCTAACATTAACCCAAATCCTAACCCTAACCCTAACCCAAACCAAAACACGAACCCTAACTCTAACTCTAATCCTAAACCTAACCCTAACCCTAACCCTAACCCTAACTCAAAACCTAACCTTAACCCTAACCCAAACCCTAACCCTAAAACTAACCCTAACCCTAATCCTAACGCTAACCCTAACCCAAAAACTAACCCTAACACTAAACCTAACCCTAAAACTAACCCAAACCCTAACCCTAACTCTAACCCAAATCAAAACCCTAACCCTAACCCTAACAGTAACCCTAACCCTAACATTAACCCAAATCCTAACCCTAACCTTAACCCAAACCAAAACACTAAACCTAACTCTAACTCTAATCCTAAACCTAACCCTAATCCTAACCCTAACCCTAACCCTAATCCTAACCCTAACCCTAACCCTAACACAAACCCAACCTCTAACACTAACCCTAACCCTAACTCAAACCCTAACCCTAACCCTAACCCTAACCCAAACCCTAACCCTAAACCTAACCCTAACCCTAATCCTAACGCTAACCCTAACCCAAAAACTAACCCGAACACTAAACCGAACCCTTAAACTAACCCAAACCCTAACTCTAAACTTAACCCAAACCAAAACCCTAACCCTAACTCTAACCCTAAGCCTAACCCTTATCAAAACCCTAACATTAACCCTAACCCAAAACCTAAACCTAACCCTAATCCTAACCCTAACACTAACGCAAAACCTAACACTAAACCTAACCCAAACCAAAACCCTAACCCTAACTCTAATCCTAACCCTAACCCTAATCAAAACCCTAACATTAACCCTAACCGTAACCCTAACCCAAAAACTAAACCTAACCCAAATCCTAACCCTAACCCTAACCCTAACCCTACTCCTAACCCTAACCCTAATCCTAACACAAACCCAACCCCTAACCCTAACACAAACCCAACCCGTAACCCTAACCCTAAACCAAACCAAAACCCTAATCCTAACTCTAATCCTAACCCTAAACCTAACCCAAATCCTAACCCTAACCCTAACCCTAACCCTAACCCTAATCCTAACCCTAACCCTAACCCTAACTCAAACCCTAACCCTAACCCTAACCCAAACCCTAACCCTAAACCTAACCCTAAACCTTATCCTAACCCTAAATCTAACGCAAAAATTAACACTAACCCTAAACCAAACCTTAACCATAAACCTAACCCTAAACCAAACCCTAACCCTTACCCAAACCCTAAACCTAAACCTAACCCTAACTCTAATCCTAACCCTAACCCTAACCGAAGAACTAACCCTAACCCGGACCCGAACCCAAACCCTAAACCTAACCCTATTCCTCACCCTAACCCTAAACCTAAACTTACCCCAATCCCTAACACAAACCCTAACCCTAAACCCTAACCCAAACCCTATCCCTAACCCTAACCCTAACCCTAACCCTAACCCTAACTCAAACTCTAACCCTAACTCTAAACCTAACCCAAAACCTAAACCTAACCCTAACACAAACCCTAACCTAAACCCTAACAATAACCATAACCCTAACCCTAAATCTAACCCTAAACCTAATCCTGACCCTAACCCTAAACCTAACCCAAACCATTAACACTAACCCTAACCTTAACCCTAATGCTAAGCCTAAACGTAACTCAAACTCAAACCCTAACCCTAAACCTAACCCTAACCCATACCCTAACCCTAACGCTTACCTATCACTAACACAAACCCTAACCGTTACCCTAACTCTAACCCGAACCCAAACGCTAACCCTAACCCTAAACCTAACCAAAATTCTAAACCTAACCCTATCCCTAACCCTAACCCAAACCCTAAACCTAACACTAACCCTAACCCTAACACTAACCCTAACCCTAACCCTAACCCTAACCCAAACCAAAACACTAACCCTAACACTAATCCTATCCTTAACACTAATCCTAACCCTAACCCTAACCCTTATCCTAACCCTAAACCTAACGATAACACAAACCCAACCCCTAACCCTAAACCTAACCCAAACCCTAACCCTAACCCTAACCCTAACTCAAATTCTAACCCTAACCCTAACCCTAACACTAACCCAAATCCTAACCCTAAACCTAACCCTAACCCTAACCCTAACCCTAACCCTAACCCTAACCCTAACACTAACCCTAACCCTAAAACTAACCGAAACCTTAACCCTAACTCTAACCTAAACCAAAACCATAACCCTAACTCTAATCCTAACCCTAACCATAATCAAAACCCTAACTTTAACCCTAACCCGAACCCTAACCCAAAACCTAAACGTAACCCTAATCCTAACCCTAACCCTAACCCTAACCCAAACCATAACACTAACCCTAACCTTAACCCTAATGCTAAGCCTAAACCTAACTCAAACTCAAACCCTTACCCTAAACCTAACCCTAACCCAAACCCTAAACCTAACACTAACCTAACCCTAACTCAAACCCTAACCATAACCCCAACTCTAACCCAAACCCAAACCCTAACCCTAACCCTGAACCTAACCAAAAACCTAAACCTAACCCTAACCCTAACCCTAACCATAACCCAAACCCTAAACCTAACCCTAACACTAACCCAAACCCTAACCTTAACCTAACCCAAACCAAAACCCTAACCCTAACTCTAATCCTATCCCTAACCCTAATCCTAACCCTAAGCCTAACCCTTATCCTAACCCTAACCCTAACCCTAACACAAACCCAACCCCTAACCCTAACCCTAACCCAAACCCTAACCCTAACCCTATCCCTAACTCAAACCCTAAACCTAACCCTAACACTAACCCTAACCCATACCCTAAACCTAACCCTATTCCTAACACTAACCCTAACCCTAACCCTAACCTTAACCCTATTCCTAACACTAACCCTAAAACCTAACCCTAACCAATACCCTAAACATAACCTTCAGGCTAACCCTAACACTAACCCAAACCCTAACCCTTACCCTAAACCTAACCAAAAACCTAAACCTAACCCTAACCCTAACCCTAACCCAAACCCTAACCCTAACACTAACCCTAACCCTAACACTAACCCAAATCCTAACCCTAACATTAACCCAAACCAAAACCATAACCCTAACTCTAATCCTAACCCTAACCCTAATCAAAACAATAACATTAAACCTAACCCTAACCATAACCCAAAACCTAAAACTAACCGTAATCCTAAACTTAACCCTAACCATAATCCTAACCCTAACCCTAACCCTAACAAAAACCCAACCCCTAACCCTAACCCTAACCCTAACTCAAATCCTAACCATAACTCTAATTCTAACCCAAACACAAAACCTAAACCTAACCCTATCACAAACTCTAACCCAAACACTAACAATAACCCTAAACCTAACCGTATTCCTAACCCTAAACGTAACCCTAACCCTAATCCTAACCCTATTCCTAACCCTAACCCTAACCCTAACCTTAACCCAAACCCTAACCGTAAACCTAACCCTAACCCAAACCCTAATCAAACCCTAACCCTAACCCAAACCCTAACCCTAACACTAACCCTAACCGGAACCCTAAACCTAACCCTAACCTAACCCAAAAAGTAAACCTAACCCTAAACATAACCCTAACCCAAACCCTAACCCTAACCCAAATCCTAATCTTAACCCTAACCCTAATCCTAAACCTAACTCTAAACCTAACCCTAAATCTAACCCTAACCCAAGGACTAACACTAACACTAACCTAACCCTGACTCAAACCCTAGCCATAACCCTAACTCTAACCCGAACCCAAACCCTAACCCTAAACCTAACCAAAAACCTAAACCGAACCCTAAACCTAACCCTAACCCAAACCCTAACCCTAACACTAACCCTAACCCTAACATTAACCCAAATCCTAACCCTAACCCTAACCCAAACCAAAACACTAACCCTAATTCTAACTCTAATCCTAAACCTAACCCTAATCCTAACCCTAACCTTAACCCTTATCCTAACCCTAACCCTAACCCTAACACAAACCCAACCTCTAACACTAACCCTAACCCTAACACAAACCCTAACCCTAACCCTAACCATAACCTTAACTCAAACCCTAACCCTAACCCTAACCCTAACCCTAACCCAAACCCTAACCCTAAACCTAACCCTAACCCTAATCCTAACGCTAACCCAAAAACTAACCCTAACACTAAACCTAACCCTAAAACTAACCCAAACCCTAACCCTAACCCTAACCCAAACCAAAACCCTAACCCTAACTCTAATCCTAACCCTAACCCTTATCAAAACCCTAACATTAACCCTAACCCAAAACCTAAACCTAACCCTAATCCTAACCCTAACACTAACCCTAACCCTAACCCAAAACAAAACCCTAACCCTAACTCTAATCCTAACCCTAACCCTAATCAAAACCCTAACATTAACCCTAACCGTAACCCTAACCCAAAACCTAAACCTAACCCAAATCCTAACCCTAACCCTAACCCTAACCCTAATCCTAACCCTAACCCTAACCCTAATCCTAACACAAACCCAAACCCTAACCCTAACACAAACCCAACCGCTAACCCTAACCCTAAACGAAACCAAAACCCTAACCCTAACTCTAATCCTAACACTAAACCTAACCCTAACCCTAACCCTAACCCTAACCCTAACCCTAACTCAAAACCTAACCCTAACCCTAACCCAAACCCTAACCCTAAACCTAACCCTAAACCTTATCCTAACACTAAATCTAACGCAAAAATTAACACTAACCCTAAACCAAACCTTAACCCTAAACCTAACCCTTAACCAAACCCTAACCCTTACCCAAATCCTAAACCTAAACCTAACTCTAACTCTAATCCTAACCCTAACCCTAACCCAAAAACTAACCCTAACCCGAACGCTAACCCAAACCCTAAACCTAACCCTATTCCTAACCCTAACCCTAAACCTAAACTTAACCCAAACCCTAACACAAACCCTAACCCTAAACCCTAACCCAAACCCTATCCCTAACCCTAAACCCAACCCTAACCCTATCCCTAACCCTAACTCAAACTCTAACCCTAACTCTAACCCTAACCCAAAACCTAAACCTAACCCTAACACAAACCCTAACCTAAACCCTAACAATAACCCTAACCCTAACCCTAATACTAACCCTATCCCTAACCCTAACCCTAACCCTAACCCAAACCCACACCATAACCACAACCCTAACTTTAACCCTAACCCTAAACCTAACCCTAACCCAAACCCTAACCCTAACACTAACCTAACCCTAACTCAAACCCTAACCATAACCCTAACTCTAACCCGAACCAAAACCCTAATCCTAACACTAAACCTAACCAAAAATCTAAACCTAACCCTAACCCTAACCCTAACCATAACCCAAACCCTAACCCTAACACTAACCCTAACCCTAACTCTAACCCAAACCCTAACCCTAACCTAACCCAAACCAAAACCCTAACCCTAACTCTAATCCTATCCCTAACCCTAATCCTAAACCTAACCCTAACCCTACCCCTTATCCTAACCCTAACCCTAACCCTAACACAAACCCAACCCCTAACCCTAACCCTAACCCAAACCCTAACCCTAAACCTAACCCTAACTCAAACCCTAACCCTAACCCTAACACTAACCCTAACCCAAACCCTAACCCTAACCCTAACCCTAACCCAAACCCTAAACCTAAACCTAACCCTAACCCTAATTATAACCCTAACCCTAACCCAAAAACTAACCCTAACACTAACCCCTAACCCTAAAACTAACCCAAACCCTAACCCTAACCCTAACCCTAACCCAAACCAAAACCCTAACCCTAACTCTAATCCTAACCCTCACCCTATCCCTAAACCTTACCCAAAAACTAACCCTAAACCTAACCCTAACCCTAATCCTAACCCTAACCCTAACCCTAACACAAACCCAACCCCTAACCCTAACGCAAACCCAACCCCTAACCCTAACCCTAACCCTAACCCTAACTC
>JAJHUQ010000059.1:3950000-3951456 GCA_035773235.1 Eospalax fontanierii | reverse complement strand
TAGGGTTTGAGTTAAGGTTAGGTTAGTGTTAGGGTTAGGTTTTGGGTTAGGGTTAGGTTTAGGGTTAGGGTTTGAGTTTGAGTTAGGTTTAGGCTTAGCATTAGGGTTAACGTTAGGGTTAGTGTTATGGTTGGGGTTAGGGTTAGGGTTAGGGTTCGGGTTAGGGTTAGGGTTAGGGTTTGGGTTAGGGTTAGGGTTAGGGTTAGGTTTAGGTTTTTGGTTAGGTTTAGGGTTAGGGTTAGGGTTTGGGTTAGGTTTAGGGTTAGCGTGAAGGTTATGTTTAGGGTATTGGTTAGGTTTAGGGTTTAGGGTTAGGGTTAGGAATAGGTTTAGTGTTAGGGTTAGGATTAGGGTTAGTGTTAGGAATAGGGTTAGGGTTAGGGTTATTGCTAGGGTTTGGGTTAGTGTTTCGGTTACGGTTAGGGTTCGAATGAGGGTTAGAGTTTGAGTTAGCGTTAAGTTTAGGGTTAGGGTTTGTTTTAGGGTATGGTTTAAGGTTAGGTTTAGGGTTAGGATTAGGAATAGGGTTAGGGTTAGGGTTTGGGTTAGGGTTAGGGTTAGGGTTAGGGTTAGGGTTAGGTTTTTGGTTAGGTTTAGGGTTAGGGTTAGGGTTTGGGTTAGGGTTAGGGTTAGCGTGAAGATCATGTTTAGGGTATTGGTTAGGTTTAGGGTTTAGGGTTAGGGTTAGGAATAGGTTTAGGGTTAGGGTTAGGGTTAGGGTTAGTGTTAGGAATAGGGTTAGGGTTAGGGTTATTGCTGGGTTTGGGTTAGTGTTTGGGTTAGGGTTAGGGTTCGAATTAGGGTTAGAGTTTGAGTTAGCGTTAAGTTTAGGGTTAGGGTTTGTTTTAGGGTATGGGTTAAGGTTAGGTTTAGGGTTAGGATTAGGAATAGGGTTAGGGTTAGGGTTTGGGTTAGGGTTAGGGTTAGGATTAGAGTTTGGGTTAGAGTTCGAGTTAGGGTTAGTTTTTGGGTTAGGGTTAGGGTTAGAATTAGATTAGGGTTAGATTTAGGTTTAGCGTTAGGGTAAGGGTTAGGGTTTTGGTTTAGGGTTAGGGTTAGGGTTAGGGTTAGGGTTAGGGTTAGGGTTTGGTTTAGGGTTAGTGTTATTTTTTTGGGTTAGGTTTAGGGTTAGGATAAGGGTTAGGGTTAGGTTTAGGGTTAGGGTTTGGGTTAGGGTTAGGGTTAGTGTTTGAGATAGGGTTAGGGTTAGGGTTATGGTTATGGTTAGGTTTAGGGTTAGGATTTGGTTTAGGTTTTGGGTTAGGGTTAGGGTTAGGGTTTTTGTTAGGGTTAGGGTTAGGGTTAGGGTTTGAGTTAGGGTTAGGGTTAGGGTTACGGTTAGGGTTTCGGTTAGGGTTAGGGTTAGTGTTAGAGGTTGGGTTTGTGTTAGGGTTAGGGTTAGGGTTAGGATTAGGGTTAGGGTTAGGATTAGAATTACAGTTAGGGTTAGGGTTTT
>JAJHUQ010000059.1:3942500-3945000 GCA_035773235.1 Eospalax fontanierii | reverse complement strand
GGTTAGGGTTAGTGTTAGGGTTAGGGTTTGGGTTAGGGTTAGGGTTAGGGTTAGGGTTTGGGTTAGGGTTAGGTTAGTGTTAGGGTTAGGCTTTGTGTTAGGGTTAGGTTTAGGGTTAGGGTTTGAGTTTGAGTTAGGTTTAGGCATAGCATTAGGGTTAAGGTTAGGGTTAGTGTTATGGTTTGGGTTAGGGTTAGGGGTAGGGTTAGGTTTAGGGTTAGGGTTAGGGTTTGGGTTAGGGTTAGGTTTAGCGTGAAGGTTATATTTAGGGTATTGGTTAGGTTTAGCGTTTAGGGTTAGGGTTAGGAATAGGTTTAGGGTTAGGGTTAGGGTTAGGGTTAGGGTTTGGGTTAGTGTTTGGGTTAGGGTTAGGGTTCGAATTAGGGTTAGAGTTTGAGTTAGCGTTAAGTTTAGGGTTAGGGTTTGTTTTAGGGTATGGGTTAAGGTTAGGTTTAGGGTTAGGATTAGGAATAGGGTTAGGGTTAGGTTTTGGGTTAGGGTTAGGGTTAGGATTAGAGTTTGGGTTAGGGTTCGAGTTAGGGTTAGTTTTTGGGTTAGGGTTAGGGTTAGAATTAGATTAGGGTTAGATTTAGGTTTAGCGTTTGGGTAAGGGTTAGGGTTTTGGTTAGGGTTAGGGTTAGGGTTAGGGTTAGGGTTAGGGTTAGGGTTAGGGTTTGGTTTAGGGTTAGTGTTATTTTTTGGGTTAGGTTTAGGGTTAGGATAAGGGTTAGGGTTAGGTTTAGGGTTAGGCTTTGGGTTAGGGTTAGGGTTAGTGTTTGAGATAGGGTTAGGGTTAGCGTTATGGTTATGGTTAGGTTTAGGGTTAGGATTTGGTTTAGGTTTTGGGTTAGGGTTAGGGTTAGGGTTTGAGTTAGGGTTAGGGTTAGGGTTAGGGTTTGAGTTAGGGTTAGGGTTAGGGTTACGGTTAGGGTTTGGGTTAGGGTTAGGGTTAGTGTTAGAGGTTGGGTTTGTGTTAGGGTTAGGGTTAGGGTTAGGGTTAGGATTAGGGTTAGGGTTAGGATTAGAATTACAGTTAGGGTTAGGGTTTTGGTTTGGGTTAAGGTTAGGGTTAGGATTTGGGTTAGTGTTAGGGTTAGGGTTAGTGTTAGGGTTAGGGTTTGGGTTAGGTTTAGGGTTAGGGTTATGGTTAGGGTTGGAGTTAAGGTTAGGTTAGTGTTAGGGTTAGGTTTTGGGTTAGGGTTAGGTTTAGGGTTAGGGTTTGAGTTTGAGTTAGGTTTAGGCTTAGCATTAGGGTTAACGTTAGGGTTAGTGTTATGGTTGGGGTTAGGGTTAGGGTTAGGGTTCGGGTTAGGGTTAGGGTTAGGGTTTGGGTTAGGGTTAGGGTTAGGGTTAGGTTTAGGTTTTTGGTTAGGTTTAGGGTTAGGGTTAGGGTTTGGGTTATGTTTAGGGTTAGCGTGAAGGTTATGTTTAGGGTATTGGTTAGGTTTAGGGTTTAGGGTTAGGGTTAGGAATAGGTTTAGTGTTAGGGTTAGGATTAGGGTTAGTGTTAGGAATAGGGTTAGGGTTAGGGTTATTGCTAGGGTTTGGGTTAGTGTTTCGGTTACGGTTAGGGTTCGAATGAGGGTTAGAGTTTGAGTTAGCGTTAAGTTTAGGGTTAGGGTTTGTTTTAGGGTATGGTTTAAGGTTAGGTTTAGGGTTAGGATTAGGAATAGGGTTAGGGTTAGGGTTTTGGTTAGGGTTAGGGTTAGGGTTAGGGTTAGGGTTAGGTTTTTGGTTAGGTTTAGGGTTAGGGTTAGGGTTTGGGTTAGGGTTAGGGTTAGCGTGAAGATCATGTTTAGGGTATTGGTTAGGTTTAGGGTTTAGGGTTAGGGTTAGGAATAGGTTTAGGGTTAGGGTTAGGGTTAGGGTTAGTGTTAGGAATAGGGTTAGGGTTAGGGTTATTGCTGGGTTTGGGTTAGTGTTTGGGTTAGGGTTAGGGTTCGAATTAGGGTTAGAGTTTGAGTTAGCGTTAAGTTTAGGGTTAGGGTTTGTTTTAGGGTATGGGTTAAGGTTAGGTTTAGGGTTAGGATTAGGAATAGGGTTAGGGTTAGGGTTTGGGTTAGGGTTAGGGTTAGGATTAGAGTTTGGGTTAGAGTTCGAGTTAGGGTTAGTTTTTGGGTTAGGGTTAGGGTTAGAATTAGATTAGGGTTAGATTTAGGTTTAGCGTTAGGGTAAGGGTTAGGGTTTTGGTTAGGGTTAGGGTTAGGGTTAGGGTTAGGGTTAGGGTTAGGGTTTGGTTTAGGGTTAGTGTTATTTTTTGGGTTAGGTTTAGGGTTAGGATAAGGGTTAGGGTTAGGTTTAGGGTTAGGGTTTGGGTTAGGGTTAGGGTTAGTGTTTGAGATAGGGTTAGGGTTAGGGTTATGGTTATGGTTAGGTTTAGGGTTAGGATTTGGTTTAGGTTTTGGGTTAGGGTTAGGGTTAGGGTTTTTGTTAGGGTTAGGGTTAGGGTTAGGGTTTGAGTTAGGGTTAGGGTTAGGGTTACGGTTAGGGTTTCGGTTAG
>JAJHUQ010000059.1:3922500-3937500 GCA_035773235.1 Eospalax fontanierii | reverse complement strand
GGGTTTGGGTTAGGGTTAGGGTTAGGGTTAGGGTTTGGGTTATCGTTAGGGTTAGTTTTTGGGTTAGGGTTAGGGTTAGGATTAGGGTTAGGGTTAGGTTTAGGGTTAGGGTTAGGATTAGGGTTAGGTTTAGGTTTTGGGTTAGGGATAGGGTTAGGTTTAATGTTAGGGTTTTGATTAGGGTTAGGCTTAGGATTAGAGTTAGACTTAGGGTTTTGGTTTTGGTTAATGTTAGGGTTAGGATTTGGGTTAGTGTTAGGGTCAGGGTTAGTGTTAGGGTTTGGGTTTGGGTTATGGTTAGGGTTAGGGTTAGGTTTAGGTTTTTGGTTAGGTTTAGGGTTAAGCTTAGGGTTTCGGTTAGGGTTAGGTTTAGGGTGAAGGTTATGTTTAGGGTATTGGTTAGGGATAGGGTTTGGGGTTAGTGTTAGGAATAGGGTTAGGGTTAGGGTTAAGGTTAGTGTTATGAATAGGGTTAGGGTTAGGGTTATTGTTAGGGTTTGGGTTAGTGTTTCGGTTAGGGTTAGGGTTCGAGTTAGGGCTAGAGTTTGAGTTAGGTTTAGGGTTAGGGTTAGGGTTTGGGTTAGGGTTTGGGTTAAGGATAGGTTTAGGGTTAGGGTTAGGAATAGGGTTAGGGTTAGGGTTAGGGTTAGTGTTTGGGTGAGGGTTAGGGTTAGAATTATGGTTTGGGTTAGGGTTTGAGTTAGGGTTAGTTTTTGGGTTAGGGTTAGGGTTAGGATTAGGGTTAGGGTTAGGTTTAGGTTTAGGGTTTGGGTAAGGGTTAGGGTTTTGGTTAGGGTTAGGGTTAGGGTTAGGGTTAGGGTTTGGTTTAGGGTTAGTGTTATTTTTTGGGTTAGGTTTAGGGTTAGGATAAGGATTAGGGTTAGGTTTAGGGTTAGGGTTTGGGTTAGGGTTAGGGTTAGTGTTTGAGATAGGGTTAGGGTTAGGGTTATGGTTAGGGTTAGGTTTAGGATTAGGGTTAGGGTTTGGTTTAGAGTTAGGGTTAGTGTTAGAGGTTGGGTTTGTGTTAGGGTTAGGGTTAGGGTTAGGGTTAGGATTAGGGTTAGGGTTAGGGTTAGGATTAGGGTTAGGTTTAGGATTAGAGTTACAGTTAGGGTTAGGGTTTTGGTTTGGGTTAGGGTTAGGGTTAGGATTTGGGTTAGGGTTAGGGTTAGGATTAGGGTTAGGTTTAGGATTAGAGTTGCAGTTAGGGTTAGGGTTTTGGTTTGGGTTAGGGTTAGGGTTAGGATTTGGGTTAGTGTTAGGGTTAGGCTTAGGGTTTGGGTTAGGATTAGGGTTAGGGTTTGAGATAGGGTTAGGGTTTCTGTTAGGGTTAGGGTTAGGGTTAGTGTTTGGTTTAGGGTTAGTGTTATTTTTTGGGTTAGGTTTAGGGTTAGGATAAGGGTTAGGGTTGGGTTTAGGGTTAGGGTTTGGGTTAGGTTTAGGGTTAGTGTTTGAGATAGGGTTAGGGTTAGGGTTATGGTTAGGGTTAGGGTTAGGGTTAGGAATTGTTTTAGGGTTTGGGTTAGGGTTAGGGTTAGGGTTAGGGTTTGAGTTAGGGTTAGGTTAGGGTTAGGGTTTGAGTTAGGGTTAGGGTTAGGGTTAGGGTTAGGGTTTGGGTTAGGGTTAGGGTTAGTGTTAGAGGTTGGGTTTGTGTTAGGGTTAGGGTTAGGGTTAGGATTAGGGTTAGGTTTAGGGTTAGGATTAGGGTTAGGTTTAGGATTAGAGTTACAGTTAGGGTTAGGGTTTTGGTTTGGGTTAGGGTTAGGGTTAGGATTTGGGTTAGTGTTAGGGTTAGGGTTAGTGTTAGGGTTAGGCTTTGGGTTAGGGTTAGGGTTAGGGTTAGGGTTTGGGTTAGGGTTAGGTTAGTGTTAGGGTTAGGCTTTGTGTTAGGGTTAGGTTTAGGGTTAGGGTTTGAGTTTGAGTTAGGTTTAGGCTTAGCATTAGGGTTAAGGTTAGGGTTAGTGTTATGGTTTGGGTTAGGGTTAGGGTTAGGGTTAGGTTTAGGGTTAGGGTTAGGGTTTGGGTTAGGGTTAGGTTTAGCGTGAAGGTTATATTTAGGGTATTGGTTAGGTTTAGCGTTTAGGGTTAGGGTTAGGAATAGGTTTAGGGTTAGGGTTAGGGTTAGGGTTAGGGTTTGGGTTAGTGTTTGGGTTAGGGTTAGGGTTCGAATTAGGGTTAGAGTTTGAGTTAGCGTTAAGTTTAGGGTTAGGGTTTGTTTTAGGGTATGGGTTAAGGTTAGGTTTAGGGTTAGGATTAGGAATAGGGTTAGGGTTAGGTTTTGGGTTAGGGTTAGGGTTAGGATTAGAGTTTGGGTTAGGGTTCGAGTTAGGGTTAGTTTTTGGGTTAGGGTTAGGGTTAGAATTAGATTAGGGTTAGATTTAGGTTTAGCGTTTGGGTAAGGGTTAGGGTTTTGGTTAGGGTTAGGGTTAGGGTTAGGGTTAGGGTTAGGGTTAGGGTTTGGTTTAGGGTTAGTGTTATTTTTTGGGTTAGGTTTAGGGTTAGGATAAGGGTTAGGGTTAGGTTTAGGGTTAGGCTTTGGGTTAGGGTTAGGGTTAGTGTTTGAGATAGGGTTAGGGTTAGCGTTATGGTTATGGTTAGGTTTAGGGTTAGGATTTGGTTTAGGTTTTGGGTTAGGGTTAGGGTTAGGGTTTGAGTTAGGGTTAGGGTTAGGGTTAGGGTTTGAGTTAGGGTTAGGGTTAGGGTTACGGTTAGGGTTTGGGTTAGGGTTAGGGTTAGTGTTAGAGGTTGGGTTTGTGTTAGGGTTAGGGTTAGGGTTAGGGTTAGGATTAGGGTTAGGGTTAGGATTAGAATTACAGTTAGGGTTAGGGTTTTGGTTTGGGTTAAGGTTAGGGTTAGGATTTGGGTTAGTGTTAGGGTTAGGGTTAGTGTTAGGGTTAGGGTTTGGGTTAGGTTTAGGGTTAGGGTTATGGTTAGGGTTTGAGTTAAGGTTAGGTTAGTGTTAGGGTTAGGTTTTGGGTTAGGGTTAGGTTTAGGGTTAGGGTTTGAGTTTGAGTTAGGTTTAGGCTTAGCATTAGGGTTAACGTTAGGGTTAGTGTTATGGTTGGGGTTAGGGTTAGGGTTAGGGTTCGGGTTAGGGTTAGGGTTAGGGTTTGGGTTAGGGTTAGGGTTAGGGTTAGGTTTAGGTTTTTGGTTAGGTTTAGGGTTAGGGTTAGGGTTTGGGTTAGGTTTAGGGTTAGCGTGAAGGTTATGTTTAGGGTATTGGTTAGGTTTAGGGTTTAGGGTTAGGGTTAGGAATAGGTTTAGTGTTAGGGTTAGGATTAGGGTTAGTGTTAGGAATAGGGTTAGGGTTAGGGTTATTGCTAGGGTTTGGGTTAGTGTTTCGGTTACGGTTAGGGTTCGAATGAGGGTTAGAGTTTGAGTTAGCGTTAAGTTTAGGGTTAGGGTTTGTTTTAGGGTATGGTTTAAGGTTAGGTTTAGGGTTAGGATTAGGAATAGGGTTAGGGTTAGGGTTTGGGTTAGGGTTAGGGTTAGGGTTAGGGTTAGGGTTAGGTTTTTGGTTAGGTTTAGGGTTAGGGTTAGGGTTTGGGTTAGGGTTAGGGTTAGCGTGAAGATCATGTTTAGGGTATTGGTTAGGTTTAGGGTTTAGGGTTAGGGTTAGGAATAGGTTTAGGGTTAGGGTTAGGGTTAGGGTTAGTGTTAGGAATAGGGTTAGGGTTAGGGTTATTGCTGGGTTTGGGTTAGTGTTTGGGTTAGGGTTAGGGTTCGAATTAGGGTTAGAGTTTGAGTTAGCGTTAAGTTTAGGGTTAGGGTTTGTTTTAGGGTATGGGTTAAGGTTAGGTTTAGGGTTAGGATTAGGAATAGGGTTAGGGTTAGGGTTTGGGTTAGGGTTAGGGTTAGGATTAGAGTTTGGGTTAGAGTTCGAGTTAGGGTTAGTTTTTGGGTTAGGGTTAGGGTTAGAATTAGATTAGGGTTAGATTTAGGTTTAGCGTTAGGGTAAGGGTTAGGGTTTTGGTTAGGGTTAGGGTTAGGGTTAGGGTTAGGGTTAGGGTTAGGGTTTGGTTTAGGGTTAGTGTTATTTTTTGGGTTAGGTTTAGGGTTAGGATAAGGGTTAGGGTTAGGTTTAGGGTTAGGGTTTGGGTTAGGGTTAGGGTTAGTGTTTGAGATAGGGTTAGGGTTAGGGTTATGGTTATGGTTAGGTTTAGGGTTAGGATTTGGTTTAGGTTTTGGGTTAGGGTTAGGGTTAGGGTTTTTGTTAGGGTTAGGGTTAGGGTTAGGGTTTGAGTTAGGGTTAGGGTTAGGGTTACGGTTAGGGTTTCGGTTAGGGTTAGGGTTAGTGTTAGAGGTTGGGTTTGTGTTAGGGTTAGGGTTAGGGTTAGGATTAGGGTTAGGGTTAGGATTAGAATTACAGTTAGGGTTAGGGTTTTGGTTTGGGTTAAGGTTAGGGTTAGGATTTGGGTTAGTGTTAGGGTTAGGGTTAGTGTTAGGGTTAGGGTTTGGGTTAGGTTTAGGGTTAGGGTTATGGTTAGGGTTTGAGTTAAGGTTAGGTTAGTGTTAGGGTTAGGTTTTGGGTTAGGGTTAGGTTTAGGGTTAGGGTTTGAGTTTGAGTTAGGTTTAGGCTTAGCATTAGGGTTAACGTTAGGGTTAGTGTTATGGTTGGGGTTAGGGTTAGGGTTAGGGTTCGGGTTAGGGTTAGGGTTAGGGTTTGGGTTAGGGTTAGGGTTAGGGTTAGGTTTAGGTTTTTGGTTAGGTTTAGGGTTAGGGTTAGGGTTTGGGTTAGGTTTAGGGTTAGCGTGAAGGTTATGTTTAGGGTATTGGTTAGGTTTAGGGTTTAGGGTTAGGGTTAGGAATAGGTTTAGTGTTAGGGTTAGGATTAGGGTTAGTGTTAGGAATAGGGTTAGGGTTAGGGTTATTGCTAGGGTTTGGGTTAGTGTTTCGTTTAGGGTTAGGGTTCGAATGAGGCTTAGAGTTTGAGTTAGCGTTAAGTTTAGGGTTAGGGTTTGTTTTAGGGTATGGTTTAAGGTTAGGTTTAGGGTTAGGATTAGGAATAGGGTTAGGGTTAGGGTTTGGGTTAGGGTTAGGGTTAGGGTTAGGGTTAGGGTTAGGGTTAGGTTTTTGGTTAGGTTTAGGGTTAGGGTTAGGGTTTGGGTTAGGGTTAGGGTTAGCGTGAAGATCATGTTTAGGGTATTGGTTAGGTTTAGGGTTTAGGGTTAGGGTTAGGAATAGGTTTACGGTTAGGGTTAGGGTTAGGGTTAGTGTTAGGAATAGGGTTAGGGTTAGGGTTATTGTTAGGGTTTGGGTTAGTGTTTGGGTTAGGGTTAGGGTTCGAATTAGGGTTAGAGTTTGAGTTAGCGTTAAGTTTAGGGTTAGGGTTTGTTTTAGGGTATGGGTTAAGGTTAGGTTTAGGGTTAGGATTAGGAATAGGGTTAGGGTTAGGGTTTGGGTTAGGGTTAGGGTTAGGATTAGAGTTTGGGTTAGAGTTCGAGTTAGGGTTAGTTTTTGGGTTAGGGTTAGGGTTAGAATTAGATGAGGGTTAGATTTAGGTTTAGCGTTACGGTAAGGGTTAGGGTTTTGGTTAGGGTTAGGGTTAGGGTTAGGGTTAGGGTTAGGGTTTGGTTTAGGGTTAGTGTTATTTTTTGGGTTAGGTTTAGGGTTAGGATAAGGGTTAGGGTTAGGTTTAGGGTTAGGGTTTGGGTTAGGGTTAGGGTTAGTGTTTGAGATAGGGTTAGGGTTAGGGTTATGGTTATGGTTAGGTTTAGGGTTAGGATTTGGTTTAGGTTTTGGGTTAGGGTTAGGGTTAGGGTTTTTGTTAGGGTTAGGGTTAGGGTTAGGGTTTGAGTTAGGGTTAGGGTTAGGGTTACGGTTAGGGTTTCGGTTAGGGTTAGGGTTAGTGTTAGAGGTAGGGTTTGTGTTAGGGTTAGGGTTAGGGTTAGGATTAGGGTTAGGGTTAGGATTAGAATTACAGTTAGGGTTAGGGTTTTGGTTTGGGTTAAGGTTAGGGTTAGGATTTGGGTTAGTGTTAGGGTTAGGGTTAGTGTTAGGGTTAGGGTTTGGGTTAGGGTTAGGGTTAGGGTTATGGTTAGGGTTTGAGTTAAGGTTAGGTTAGTGTTTTGGTTAGGGTTAGGTTTAGGTTTTTGGTTAGGTTTAAGGTTAGGCTTAGGGTTTGGGTTAGGGTTAGGGTTAGCGTGAAGGTTATGTTTAGGGTATTGGTTAGGTTTAGGGTTTAGGGTTAGGGTTAGGAATAGGTTTAGTGTTAGGGTTAGGATTAGGGTTAGTGTTAGGAATAGGGTTAGGGTTAGGGTTATTGTTAGGGTTTGGGTTAGTGTTTGGGTTAGGGTTAGGGTTCGAATGAGGGTTAGAGTTTGAGTTAGCGTTAATTTAGTGTTAGGGTTTGTTTTAGGGTATGGGTTAAGGTTAGGTTTAGGGTTAGGATTAGGAATAGGGTTAGGGTTAGGATTTGGGTTAGGGTTAGGGTTAGGATTCGAGTTTGGTTTAGGTTTCGAGTTAGGGTTAGTTTTTGGTTTAGGGTTAGGTTTAGGATTAGATTAGGGTTAGGTTTAGGTTTAGCCTTTGGGTAAGGGTTAGGGTTAGGGTTAGGGTTAGCGTTTGGTTTAGGGTTAGTGTTATTTTTTGGGTTAGGTTTAGGGTTAGGATAAGGGTTAGGGTTACGTTTAGGGTTAGGGTTAGGTTTAGGGTTAGGGTTAGGGTTTGGGTTAGGGTTTGGGTTAAGGTTAGGTTTAGGGTTAATGTTAGGAATAAGGTTAGGGTTAGGGTTTGGGTTAGGGTTAGGGTTAGGATTAGGGTTTGGGTTAGGGTTCGAGTTAGGGTTAGTTTTTGGGTTAGGGTTAGGGTTAGGGTTAGGGTTTGGGTTAGGGTTAGGGTTAGGGTTAGGGTTTGGGTTAGTGTTAGCGTGAGGGTTATGTTTAGGTTATTGGTTAGGGTTGGGGTTTAATGTTAAGGTTAGGAATAGGGTTAGGGTTAGGGTTAGGGTTAGGGTTAGGTTTAGTGTTAGGAATAGGGTTAGGGTTAGGGTTATTGTTAGGGTTTGGGTTAGGATTTGGATTAGGGTTAGGTTTAGGTTTTGGGTTAGGGTTAGAGTTAGGGTTAGAGTTTGGGTTAGGGTTAGGGTTAGGGTTAGGGATAGGGTTTGGGTTAGGGTTTAGGGTTAGGGTTTGGGTTAGGGTTTGGGTTAAGGTTAGGTTTAGGGTTATGGTTAGGAATAGGGTTATGGTTAGGGTTTGGGTTAGGGTTAGGGTTAGGATTCGGGTTTGGGTTAAGTTTCAGGTTAGGGTTAGTTTTTGGGTTAGGGTTAGGGTTAGGATTAGGGTTAGGGTTAGATTTAGGTTTAGGGTTTGGGTAAGGGTTAGGGTTTGGGTTAGGGTTAGGGTTAGGGTTAGGGTTAGGGTTTGATTTAGGTTTAGTGTTATTTTTTGGGTTAGGTTTAGGGTAAGGATAAGGGTTGGGGTTAGGGTTAGGGTGAGGGTTTGGGTGTAGGATTAGGGTTAGGGTTTGAGTTAGGGTTAGGGTTGGGGTTAGGGTTAGGGTTAGGGTTAGGGTTAGGGTTAGGGTTAGGATTAGAGTTAGGGTTAGTGTTAGGGTTTGGGTTAGTATTAGGGTTAGTGTTAGTGTTAGTGTTAGGTTTTGGGTTAGGGTTAGGGTTAGGGTTAGGGTTTGGGTTATCGTTAGGGTTAGTTTTTGGGTTAGGGTTAGGGTTAGGATTAGGGTTAGGTTTAGGGTTAGGGTTAGGGTTAGGATTAGGGTTAGGTTTAGGTTTTGGGTTAGGGATAGGGTTAGGTTTAATGTTAGGGTTTTGATTAGGGTTAGGGTTAGGATTAGAGTTAGATTTAGGGTTTTGGTTTTGGTTAATGTTAGGGTTAGGATTTGGGTTAGTGTTAGGGTCAGGGTTAGTGTTAGGGTTTGGGTTTGGGTTATGGTTAGGGTTAGGGTTAGGTTTAGGTTTTTGGTTAGGTTTAGGGTTAAGCTTAGGGTTTCGGTTAGGGTTAGGGTTAGGGTGAAGGTTATGTTTAGGGTATTGGTTAGGGTTAGGGTTTGGGGTTAGTGTTAGGAATAGGGTTAGGGTTAGGGTTAAGGTTAGTGTTATGAATAGGGTTAGGGTTAGGGTTATTGTTAGGGTTTGGGTTAGTGTTTCGGTTAGGGTTAGGGTTCGAGTTAGGGCTAGAGTTTGAGTTAGGTTTAGGGTTAGGGTTAGGGTTTGGGTTAGGGTTTGGGTTAAGGATAGGTTTAGGGTTAGGGTTAGGAATAGGGTTAGGGTTAGGGTTAGGGTTAGTGTTTGGGTTAGGGTTAGGGTTAGGATTATGGTTTGGGCAAGGGTTTGAGTTAGGGTTAGTTTTTGGGTTAGGGTTAGGGTTAGATTTAGGTTTAGGGTTTGGGTAAGGGTTAGGGTTTTGGTTAGGGTTAGGGTTAGGGTTAGGGTTAGGGTTTGGTTTAGGGTTAGTGTTATTTTTTGGGTAAGGTTTAGGGATAGGATAAGGGTTAGGGTTAGGTTTAGGGTTAGGGTTTGGGTTAGGGTTAGGGTTAGTGTTTGAGATAGGGTTAGGGTTAGGGTTATGGTTAGGGTTAGGTTTAGGATTAGGGTTAGGGTTTGGGTTAGAGTTAGGGTTAGTGTTAGAGGTTGGGTTTGTGTTAGGGTTAGGGTTAGGGTTAGGATTAGGGTTAGGGTTAGGGTTAGGATTAGGGTTAGGTTTAGGATTAGAGTTACAGTTAGGGTTAGGGTTTTGGTTTGGGTTAGGTTTAGGGTTAGGATTTGGGTTAGGGTTAGGGTTAGGATTAGGGTTAGGTTTAGGATTAGAGTTGCAGTTAGGGTTAGGGTTTTGGTTTGGGTTAGGGTTAGGGTTAGGATTTGCTTAGTGTTAGGGTTAGGCTTAGGGTTTGGGTTAGGGTTTGGATTAGGGTTAGGTTTAGGTTTTGGGTTAGGGTTAGAGTTAGGGTTAGAGTTTGGGTTAGGGTTAGGGTTAGGGTTAGGGATAGGGTTTGGGTTAGGGTTTAGGGTTAGGGTTTGGGTTAGGGTTTGGGTTAAGGTTAGGTTTAGGGTTATGGTTAGGAATAGGGTTATGGTTAGGGTTTGGGTTAGGGTTAGGGTTAGGGTTAGGGTGAGGGTTTGGGTGTAGGATTAGGGTTAGGGTTTGAGTTAGGGTTAGGGTTGGGGTTAGGGTTAGGGTTAGGGTTAGGGTTAGGGTTAGGGTTAGGATTAGAGTTAGGGTTAGTGTTAGGGTTTGGGTTAGTATTAGGGTTAGTGTTGGGGTTAGGGTTAGGTTTTGGGTTAGGGTTAGGGTTAGGGTTAGGGTTTGGGTTATCGTTAGGGTTAGTTTTTGGGTTAGGGTTAGGGTTAGGATTAGGGTTAGGTTTAGGGTTAGGGTTAGGGTTAGGATTAGGGTTAGGTTTAGGTTTTGGGTTAGGGATAGGGTTAGGTTTAATGTTAGGGTTTTGATTAGGGTTAGGGTTAGGATTAGAGTTAGATTTAGGGTTTTGGTTTTGGTTAATGTTAGGGTTAGGATTTGGGTTAGTGTTAGGGTCAGGGTTAGTGTTAGGGTTTGGGTTTGGGTTATGGTTAGGGTTAGGGTTAGGTTTAGGTTTTTGGTTAGGTTTAGGGTTAAGCTTAGGGTTTCGGTTAGGGTTAGGGTTAGGGTGAAGGTTATGTTTAGGGTATTGGTTAGGGTTAGGGTTTGGGGTTAGTGTTAGGAATAGGGTTAGGGTTAGGGTTAAGGTTAGTGTTATGAATAGGGTTAGGGTTAGGGTTATTGTTAGGGTTTGGGTTAGTGTTTCGGTTAGGGTTAGGGTTCGAGTTAGGGCTAGAGTTTGAGTTAGGTTTAGGGTTAGGGTTAGGGTTTGGGTTAGGGTTTGGGTTAAGGATAGGTTTAGGGTTAGGGTTAGGAATAGGGTTAGGGTTAGGGTTAGGGTTAGTGTTTGGGTTAGGGTTAGGGTTAGGATTATGGTTTGGGTTAGGGTTTGAGTTAGGGTTAGTTTTTGGGTTAGGGTTAGGGTTAGGTTTAGGTTTAGGGTTTGGGTAAGGGTTAGGGTTTTGGTTAGGGTTAGGGTTAGGGTTAGGGTTAGGGTTTGGTTTAGGGTTAGTGTTATTTTTTGGGTAAGGTTAAGGGATAGGAAAAGGGTTAGGGTTAGGTTTAGGGTTAGGGTTTGGGTTAGGGTTAGGGTTAGTGTTTGAGATAGGGTTAGGGTTAGGGTTATGGTTAGGGTTAGGTTTAGGATTAGGGTTAGGGTTTGGGTTAGAGTTAGGGTTAGTGTTAGAGGTTGGGTTTGTGTTAGGGTTAGGGTTAGGGTTAGGATTAGGGTTAGGGTTAGGGTTAGGATTAGGGTTAGGTTTAGGATTAGAGTTACAGTTAGGGTTAGGGTTTTGGTTTGGGTTAGGTTTAGGGTTAGGATTTGGGTTAGGGTTAGGGTTAGGATTAGGGTTAGGTTTAGGATTAGAGTTGCAGTTAGGGTTAGGGTTTTGGTTTGGGTTAGGGTTAGGGTTAGGATTTGCTTAGTGTTAGGGTTAGGCTTAGGGTTTGGGTTAGGGTTTGGATTAGGGTTAGGTTTAGGTTTTGGGTTAGGGTTAGAGTTAGGGTTAGAGTTTGGGTTAGGGTTAGGGTTAGGGTTAGGGATAGGGTTTGGGTTAGGGTTTAGGGTTAGGGTTTGGGTTAGGGTTTGGGTTAAGGTTAGGTTTAGGGTTATGGTTAGGAATAGGGTTATGGTTAGGGTTTGGGTTAGGGTTAGGTTTAGGATTGGGGTTTGGGTTAAGTTTCGGGTTAGGGTTAGTTTTTGGGTTAGGGTTAGTGTTAGGATTAGGGTTAGGGTTAGGGTTAGGGTTAGGGTTTGGGTGTAGGATTAGGGTTAGGGTTTGAGTTAGGGTTAGGGTTGGGGTTAGGGTTAGGGTTAGGGTTAGGGTTAGGGTTAGGGTTAGGATTAGAGTTAGGGTTAGTGTTAGGGTTTGGGTTAGTATTAGCGTTAGTGTTAGTGTTAGTGTTAGGGTTTGGGTTAGGGTTAGGGTTAGGGTTAGGGTTTGGGTTATCGTTAGGGTTAGTTTTTGGGTTAGGGTTAGGGTTAGGATTAGGGTTAGGGTTAGGTTTAGGGTTTGGGTTAGGATTAGGGTTAGGTTTAGGTTTTGGGTTAGGGATAGGGTTAGGTTTAATGTTAGGGTTTTGATTAGGGTTAGGGTTAGGATTAGAGTTAGATTTAGGGTTTTGGTTTTGGTTAATGTTAGGGTTAGGATTTGGGTTAGTGTTAGGGTCAGGGTTAGTGTTAGGGTTTGGGTTTGGGTTATGGTTAGGGTTAGGGTTAGGTTTAGGTTTTTGGTTAGGTTTAGGGTTAAGCTTAGGGTTTCGGTTAGGGTTAGGTTTAGGGTGAAGGTTATGTTTAGGGTATTGGTTAGGGATAGGGTTTGGGGTTAGTGTTAGGAATAGGGTTAGGGTTAGGGTTAAGGTTAGTGTTATGAATAGGGTTAGGGTTAGGGTTATTGTTAGGGTTTGGGTTAGTGTTTCGGTTAGGGTTAGGGTTCGAGTTAGGGCTAGAGTTTGAGTTAGGTTTAGGGTTAGGGTTAGGGTTTGGGTTAGGGTTTGGGTTAAGGATAGGTTTAGGGTTAGGGTTAGGAATAGGGTTAGGGTTAGGGTTAGGGTTAGTGTTTGGGTGAGGGTTAGGGTTAGAATTATGGTTTGGGTTAGGGTTTGAGTTAGGGTTAGTTTTTGGGTTAGGGTTAGGGTTAGGATTAGGGTTAGGGTTAGGTTTAGGTTTAGGGTTTGGGTAAGGGTTAGGGTTTTGGTTAGGGTTGGGGTTAGGGTTAGGGTTAGGGTTTGGTTTAGGGTTAGTGTTATTTTTTGGGTTAGGTTTAGGGTTAGGATAAGGATTAGGGTTAGGTTTAGGGTTAGGGTTTGGGTTAGGGTTAGGGTTAGTGTTTGAGATAGGGTTAGGGTTAGGGTTATGGTTAGGGTTAGGTTTAGGATTAGGGTTAGGGTTTGGTTTAGAGTTAGGGTTAGTGTTAGAGGTTGGGTTTGTGTTAGGGTTAGGGTTAGGGTTAGGGTTAGGATTAGGGTTAGGGTTAGGGTTAGGATTAGGGTTAGGTTTAGGATTAGAGTTACAGTTAGGGTTAGGGTTTTGGTTTGGGTTAGGGTTAGGGTTAGGATTTGGGTTAGGGTTAGGGTTAGGATTAGGGTTAGGTTTAGGATTAGAGTTGCAGTTAGGGTTAGGGTTTTGGTTTGGGTTAGGGTTAGGGTTAGGATTTGGGTTAGTGTTAGGGTTAGGCTTAGGGTTTGGGTTAGGATTAGGGTTAGGGTTTGAGATAGGGTTAGGGTTTCTGTTAGGGTTAGGGTTAGGGTTAGTGTTTGGTTTAGGGTTAGTGTTATTTTTTGGGTTAGGTTTAGGGTTAGGATAAGGGTTAGGGTTGGGTTTAGGGTTAGGGTTTGGGTTAGGTTTAGGGTTAGTGTTTGAGATAGGGTTAGGGTTAGGGTTATGGTTAGGGTTAGGGTTAGGGTTAGGAATTGTTTTAGGGTTTGGGTTAGGGTTAGGGTTAGGGTTAGGGTTTGAGTTAGGGTTAGGTTAGGGTTAGGGTTTGAGTTAGGGTTAGGGTTAGGGTTAGGGTTAGGGTTTGGGTTAGGGTTAGGGTTAGTGTTAGAGGTTGGGTTTGTGTTAGGGTTAGGGTTAGGGTTAGGATTAGGGTTAGGTTTAGGGTTAGGATTAGGGTTAGGTTTAGGATTAGAGTTACAGTTAGGGTTAGGGTTTTGGTTTGGGTTAGGGTTAGGGTTAGGATTTGGGTTAGTGTTAGGGTTAGGGTTAGTGTTAGGGTTAGGGTTTGGGTTAGGGTTAGGGTTAGGGTTAGGGTTTGGGTTAGGGTTAGGTTAGTGTTAGGGTTAGGCTTTGTGTTAGCGTTAGGTTTAGGGTTAGGGTTTGAGTTTGAGTTAGGTTTAGGCTTAGCATTAGGGTTAAGGTTAGGGTTAGTGTTATGGTTTGGGTTAGGGTTAGGGTTAGGGTTAGGTTTAGGGTTAGGGTTAGGGTTAGGGTTAGGGTTAGGTTTAGCGTGAAGGTTATATTTAGGGTATTGGTTAGGTTTAGCGGTTAGGGTTAGGGTTAGGAATAGGTTTAGGGTTAGGGTTAGGGTTAGGGTTAGGGTTTGGGTTAGTGTTTGGGTTAGGGTTAGGGTTCGAATTAGGGTTAGAGTTTGAGTTAGCGTTAAGTTTAGGGTTAGGGTTTGTTTTAGGGTATGGGTTAAGGTTAGGTTTAGGGTTAGGATTAGGAATAGGGTTAGGGTTAGGTTTTGGGTTAGGGTTAGGGTTAGGATTAGAGTTTGGGTTAGGGTTCGAGTTAGGGTTAGTTTTTGGGTTAGGGTTAGGGTTAGAATTAGATTAGGGTTAGATTTAGGTTTAGCGTTTGGGTAAGGGTTAGGGTTTTGGTTAGGGTTAGGGTTAGGGTTAGGGTTAGGGTTAGGGTTAGGGTTAGGGTTTGGTTTAGGGTTAGTGTTATTTTTTGGGTTAGGTTTAGGGTTAGGATAAGGGTTAGGGTTAGGTTTAGGGTTAGGCTTTGGGTTAGGGTTAGGGTTAGTGTTTGAGATAGGGTTAGGGTTAGCGTTATGGTTATGGTTAGGTTTAGGGTTAGGATTTGGTTTAGGTTTTGGGTTAGGGTTAGGGTTAGGGTTTGAGTTAGGGTTAGGGTTAGGGTTAGGGTTTGAGTTAGGGTTAGGGTTAGGGTTACGGTTAGGGTTTGGGTTAGGGTTAGGGTTAGTGTTAGAGGTTGGGTTTGTGTTAGGGTTAGGGTTAGGGTTAGGGTTAGGATTAGGGTTAGGGTTAGGATTAGAATTACAGTTAGGGTTAGGGTTTTGGTTTGGGTTAAGGTTAGGGTTAGGATTTGGGTTAGTGTTAGGGTTAGGGTTAGTGTTAGGGTTAGGGTTTGGGTTAGGTTTAGGGTTAGGGTTATGGTTAGGGTTTGAGTTAAGGTTAGGTTAGTGTTAGGGTTAGGTTTTGGGTTAGGGTTAGGTTTAGGGTTAGGGTTTGAGTTTGAGTTAGGTTTAGGCTTAGCATTAGGGTTAACGTTAGGGTTAGTGTTATGGTTGGGGTTAGGGTTAGGGTTAGGGTTCGGGTTAGGGTTAGGGTTAGGGTTTGGGTTAGGGTTAGGGTTAGGTTTAGGTTTAGGTTTTTGTTTAGGTTTAGGGTTAGGGTTAGGGTTTGGGTTAGGTTTAGGGTTAGCGTGAAGGTTATGTTTAGGGTATTGGTTAGGTTTAGGGTTTAGGGTTAGGGTTAGGAATAGGTTTAGTGTTAGGGTTAGGATTAGGGTTAGTGTTAGGAATAGGGTTAGGGTTAGGGTTATTGCTAGGGTTTGGGTTAGTGTTTCGGTTACGGTTAGGGTTCGAATGAGGGTTAGAGTTTGAGTTAGCGTTAAGTTTAGGGTTAGGGTTTGTTTTAGGGTATGGTTTAAGGTTAGGTTTAGGGTTAGGATTAGGAATAGGGTTAGGGTTAGGGTTTGGGTTAGGGTTAGGGTTAGGGTTAGGGTTAGGGTTAGGTTTTTGGTTAGGTTTAGGGTTAGGGTTAGGGTTTGGGTTAGGGTTAGGGTTAGCGTGAAGATCATGTTTAGGGTATTGGTTAGGTTTAGGGTTTAGGGTTAGGGTTAGGAATAGGTTTAGGGTTAGGGTTAGGGTTAGGGTTAGTGTTAGGAATAGGGTTAGGGTTAGGGTTATTGCTGGGTTTGGGTTAGTGTTTGGGTTAGGGTTAGGGTTTGAATTAGGGTTAGAGTTTGAGTTAGCGTTAAGTTTAGGGTTAGGGTTTGTTTTAGGGTATGGGTTAAGGTTAGGTTTAGGGTTAGGATTAGGAATAGGGTTAGGGTTAGGGTTTGGGTTAGGGTTAGGGTTAGGATTAGAGTTTGGGTTAGAGTTCGAGTTAGGGTTAGTTTTTGGGTTAGGGTTAGGGTTAGAATTAGATTAGGGTTAGATTTAGGTTTAGCGTTAGGGTAAGGGTTAGGGTTTTGGTTAGGGTTAGGGTTAGGGTTAGGGTTAGGGTTAGGGTTAGGGTTTGGTTTAGGGTTAGTGTTATTTTTTGGGTTAGGTTT
>JAJHUQ010000059.1:3915000-3917500 GCA_035773235.1 Eospalax fontanierii | reverse complement strand
GGGTTAGGGTTATGGTTAGGGTTAGGGTTAGGGTTAGGAATTGTTTTAGGGTTTGGGTTAGGGTTAGGGTTAGGGTTAGGGTTTGAGTTAGGGTTAGGTTAGGGTTAGGGTTTGAGTTAGGGTTAGGGTTAGGGTTAGGGTTAGGGTTTGGGTTAGGGTTAGGGTTAGTGTTAGAGGTTGGGTTTGTGTTAGGGTTAGGGTTAGGGTTAGGGTTAGGATTAGGGTTAGGGTTAGGGTTAGGATGAGGGTTAGGTTTAGGATTAGAGTTACAGTTAGGGTTAGGGTTTTGGTTTGGGTTAGGGTTAGGGTTAGGATTTGGGTTAGTGTTAGGGTTAGGGTTAGTGTTAGGGTTAGGGTTTGGGTTAGGGTTAGGGTTAGGGTTAGGGTTTGGGTTAGGGTTAGGTTAGTGTTAGGGTTAGGCTTTGTGTTAGGGTTAGGTTTAGGGTTAGGGTTTGAGTTTGAGTTAGGTTTATGCTTAGCATTAGGGTTAAGGTTAGGGTTAGTGTTATGGTTTGGGTTAGGGTTAGGTTTAGGGTTAGGATTAGGAATAGGGTTAGGGTTAGGGTTTGGGTTAGGGTTAGGGTTAGGATTAGAGTTTGGGTTAGAGTTCGAGTTAGGGTTAGTTTTTGGGTTAGGGTTAGGGTTAGAATTAGATTAGGGTTAGATTTAGGTTTAGCGTTAGGGTAAGGGTTAGGGTTTTGGTTAGGGTTAGGGTTAGGCTTAGGGTTAGGGTTAGGGTTAGGGTTTGGTTTAGGGTTAGTGTTATTTTTTGGGTTAGGTTTAGGGTTAGGATAAGGGTTAGGGTTAGGTTTAGGGTTAGGGTTTGGGTTAGGGTTAGGGTTAGTGTTTGAGATAGGGTTAGGGTTAGGGTTATGGTTATGGTTAGGTTTAGGGTTAGGATTTGGTTTAGGTTTTGGGTTAGGGTTAGGGTTAGGGTTTTTGTTAGGGTTAGGGTTAGGGTTAGGGTTTGAGTTAGGGTTAGGGTTAGGGTTACGGTTAGGGTTTCGGTTAGGGTTAGGGTTAGTGTTAGAGGTTGGGTTTGTGTTAGGGTTAGGGTTAGGGTTAGGATTAGGGTTAGGGTTAGGATTAGAATTATAGTTAGGGTTAGGGTTTTGGTTTGGGTTAAGGTTAGGGTTAGGATTTGGGTTAGTGTTAGGGTTAGGGTTAGTGTTAGGGTTAGGGTTTGGGTTAGGGTTAGGGTTAGGGTTATGGTTAGGGTTTGAGTTAAGGTTAGGTTAGTGTTAGGGTTAGGGTTAGGTTTAGGTTTTTGGTTAGGTTTAAGGTTAGGGTTAGGGTTTGGGTTAGGGTTAGGGTTAGCGTGAAGGTTATGTTTAGGGTATTGGTTAGGTTTAGGGTTTAGGGTTAGGGTTAGGAATAGGTTTAGTGTTAGGGTTAGGATTAGGGTTAGTGTTAGGAATAGGGTTAGGGTTAGGGTTATTGTTAGGGTTTGGGTTAGTGTTTGGGTTAGGGTTAGGGTTCGAATTAGGGTTAGAGTTTGAGTTAGCGTTAATTTAGTGTTAGGGTTTGTTTTAGGGTATGGGTTAAGGTTAGGTTTAGGGTTAGGATTAGGAATAGGGTTAGGGTTAGGATTTGGGTTAGGGTTAGGGTTAGGATTCGAGTTTGGTTTAGGGTTCGAGTTAGGGTTAGTTTTTGGTTTAGGGTTAGGGTTAGGATTAGATTAGGGTTAGGTTTAGGTTTAGCCTTTGGGTAAGGGTTAGGGTTAGGGTTAGGGTTAGCGTTTGGTTTAGGGTTAGTGTTATTTTTTGGGTTAGGTTTAGGGTTAGGATAAGGGTTAGGGTTACGTTTAGGGTTAGGGTTAGGTTTAGGGTTAGGGTTAGGGTTTGGGTTAGGGTTTGGGTTAAGGTTAGGTTTAGGGTTAATGTTAGGAATAGGGTTAGGGTTAGGGTTTGGGTTAGGGTTAGGGTTAGGATTAGGGTTTGGGTTAGGGTTCGAGTTAGGGTTAGTTTTTGGGTTAGGGTTAGGGTTAGGGTTAGGGTTTGGGTTAGGGTTAGGGTTAGGGTTAGGGTTTGGGTTAGTGTTATCGTGAGGGTTATGTTTAGGTTATTGGTTAGGGTTGGGGTTTAATGTTAAGGTTAGGAATAGGGTTAGGGTTAGGGTTAGGGTTAGGGTTAGGTTTAGTGTTAGGAATAGGGTTAGGGTTAGGGTTATTGTTAGGGTTTGGGTTAGGGTTTGGATTAGGGTTAGGTTTAGGTTTTGGGTTAGGGTTAGAGTTAGGGTTAGAGTTTGGGTTAGGGTTAGGGTTAGGGTTAGGGATAGGGTTTGGGTTAGGGTTTAGGGTTAGGTTTTGGGTTAGGGTTTGGGTTAAGGTTAGGTTTAGGGTTATGGTTAGGAATAGGGTTATGGTTAGGGTTTGGGTTAGGGTTAGGGTTAGGATTCGGGTTTGGGTTAAGTTTCGGGTTAGGGTTAGTTTTTGGGTTAGGGTTAGGGTTAGGATTAGGGTTAGGGTTAGATTTAGGTTTAGGGTTTGGGTAAGGGTTAG
>JAJHUQ010000059.1:3900000-3905000 GCA_035773235.1 Eospalax fontanierii | reverse complement strand
GGGTTAGGGTTACGGTTTGAGTTAGGGTTAGGGTTAGGGTTACGGTTAGGGTTTGGGTTAGTGTTAGGGTTAGTGTTAGAGGTTGGGTTTGTGTTAGGGTTAGGGTTAGGGTTAGGATTAGGGTTAGGGTTAGGATTAGAATTACAGTTAGGGTTAGGGTTTTGGTTTGGGTTAAGGTTAGGGTTAGGATTTGGGTTAGTGTTAGGGTTAGGGTTAGTGTTAGGGTTAGGGTTTGGGTTAGGGTTAGGGTTAGGGTTATGGTTAGGGTTTGAGTTAAGGTTAGGTTAGTGTTAGGGTTAGGTTTTGGGTTAGGGTTAGGGTTAGGTTTAGGGTTAGGGTTTGAGTTTGAGTTAGGTTTAGGCTTAGCATTAGGGTTAACGTTAGGGTTAGTGTTATGGTTGGGGTTAGGGTTAGGGTTAGGGTTCGGGTTAGGGTTAGGGTTAGGGTTTGGGTTAGGGTTAGGGTTAGGGTTAGGTTTGGGTTTGTGGTTGGGTTTGGGGTTAGGGTTGGGGTTTGGGTTGGGTTTGGGGTTAGGGTGAAGGTTGTGTTTAGGGTATTGTTTAGGTTTAGGGTTTAGGGTTAGGGTTAGGAATAGGTTTAGTGTTAGGGTTAGGATTAGGGTTAGTGTTAGGAATGGGGTTAGGGTTAGGGTTATTGTAAGGGTTTGGGTTAGTGTTTCGGTTAGGGTTAGGTTCCGAATGAGGGTTAGAGTTTGAGTTAGCGTTAAGTTTAGGGTTAGGGTTTGTTTTAGGGTATGGTTTAAGGTTAGGTTTAGGGTTAGGATTAGGAATAGGGTTAGGGTTAGGGTTTGGGTTAAGGTTAGGGTTAGGATTAGAGTTTGGGTTAGGGTTCGAGTTAGGGTTAGTTTTTGGGTTAGGGTTAGGGTTAGGATTAGATTAGGGTTAGGTTTAGGTTTAGCGTTTGGGTAAGGGTTAGGGTTAGGGTTAGGGTTAGCGTTTGGTTTAGGGTTAGTGTTATTTTTTGGGTTAGGTTTAGGGTTAGGATAACGGTTAGGGTTACGTTTAGGGTTAATGTTTGGTTTAGGGTTAGGGTTAGTGTTTTTTAGTTAGGGTTAGGGTTAGGTTTAGGATTAGGATAAGTGTTAGGGTTAGGTTTAGAGTTAAGGTTAGGGTTTGGGTTAGGGTTTGGGTTAAGGTTAGGGTTAGGTTTAGTGTTAGGAATAGGGTTAGGGTTAGGGTTTGGGTTAGTGTTAGCGTGAGGGTTATGTTTAGGTTATTGATTAGGGTTGGGGTTTAATGTTAAGGTTAGGAATAGGGTTAGGGTTAGGGTTAGGGTTAGGTTTAGTGTTAGGAATAGGGTTAGGGTTAGGGTTATTGTTAGGGTTTGGGTTAGGGTTTGGATTAGGGTTAGGTTTAGGTTTTGGGTTAGGGTTAGAGTTAGGGTTAGAGTTTGGGTTAGGGTTAGGGTTAGGGTTAGGGATAGGGTTTGGGTTAGGGTTTAGGGTTAGGGTTTGGGTTAGGGTTTGGGTTAAGGTTAGGTTTAGGGTTATGGTTAGGAATAGGGTTATGGTTAGGGTTTGGGTTAGGGTTAGGGTTAGGATTCGGGTTTGGGTTAAGTTTCGGGTTAGGGTTAGTTTTTGGGTTAGGGTTAGGGTTAGGATTAGGGTTAGGGTTAGATTTAGGTTTAGGGTTTGGGTAAGGGTTAGGGTTTGGGTTAGGGTTAGGGTTAGGGTTAGGGTTAGGGTTTGGTTTAGGGTTAGTGTTATATTTTGGGTTAGGTTTAGGGTTAGGATAAGGGTTAGGGTTAGTGTTAGGGTTAGGGTTTGGGTGTAGGATTAGGGTTAGGGTTTGAGTTAGGGTTAGGGTTGGGGTTAGGGTTAGGGTTAGGGTTAGGGTTAGGGTTAGGGTTAGGGTTAGGGTTAGGATTAGAGTTAGGGTTAGTGTTAGGGTTTGGGTTAGTATTAGGGTTAGTGTTAGTGTTAGTGTTAGGGTTTGGGTTAGGGTTAGGGTTAGGGTTAGGGTTTGGGTTATCGTTAGGGTTAGTTTTTGGGTTAGGGTTAGGGTTAGGATTAGGGTTAGGGTTAGGGTTAGGGTTAGGGTTAGGATTAGGGTTAGGTTTAGGTTTTGGGTTAGGGACAGGGTTAGGTTTAATGTTAGGATTTTGATTAGGGTTAGGGTTAGGATTAGAGTTAGATTTAGGGTTTTGGTTTTGGTTAATGTTAGGGTTAGGATTTGGGTTAGTGTTAGGGTCAGGGTTAGTGTTAGGGTTTGGGTTTGGGTTATGGTTAGGGTTAGGGTTAGGTTTAGGTTTTTGGTTAGGTTTAGGGTTAAGCTTAGGGTTTCGGTTAGGGTTAGGGTTAGGGTGAAGGTTATGTTTAGGGTATTGGTTAGGGTTAGGGTTTGGGGTTAGTGTTAGGAATAGGGTTAGGGTTAGGGTTAAGGTTAGTGTTATGAATAGGGTTAGGGTTAGGGTTATTGTTAGGGTTTGGGTTAGTGTTTCGGTTAGGGTTAGGGTTCGAGTTAGGGCTAGAGTTTGAGTTAGGTTTAGGGTTAGGGTTAGGGTTTGGGTTAGGGTTTGGGTTAAGGATAGGTTTAGGGTTAGGGTTAGGAATAGGGTTAGGGTTAGGGTTAGGGTTAGTGTTTGGGTTAGGGTTAGGGTTAGGATTATGGTTTGGGTTAGGGTTTGAGTTAGGGTTAGTTTTTGGGTTAGGGTTAGGGTTAGGATTAGGGTTAGGGTTAGGTTTAGGTTTAGCGTTTGGGTAAGTGTTAGGGTTTTGGTTAGGGTTAGGGTTAGCGTTAGGGTTAGGGTTAGGGTTTGGTTTAGGGTTAGTGTTATTTTTTGGGTTAGGTTTAGGGTTAGGATAAGGGTTAGGGTTAGGTTTAGGGTTAGGGTTTGGGTTAGGGTTAGGGTTAGTGTTTGAGATAGGGTTAGGGTTAGGGTTATGGTTAGGGTTAGGTTTAGGATTAGGGTTAGGGTTTGGGTTAGAGTTAGGGTTAGTGTTAGAGGTTGGGTTTGTGTTAGGGTTAGGGTTAGGGTTAGGATTAGGGTTAGGGTTAGGGTTAGGATTAGGGTTAGGTTTAGGATTAGAGTTACAGTTAGGGTTAGGGTTTTGGTTTTGGTTAGGGTTAGGGTTAGGATTTGGGTTAGGGTTAGGGTTAGGATTAGGGTTAGGTTTAGGATTAGAGTTGCAGTTAGGGTTAGGGTTTTGGTTTGGGTTAGGGTTAGGGTTAGGATTTGGGTTAGTGTTAAGGTTAGGCTTAGGGTTTGGGTTAGGATTAGGGTTAGGGTTTGAGATAGGGTTAGGGTTTCTGTTAGGGTTAGGGTTAGGGTTAGGGTTTGGTTTAAGGTTAGTGTTATTTTTTGGGTTAGGTTTAGGGTTAGGATAAGGGTTAGGGTTGGGTTTAGGGTTAGAGTTTGGGTTAGGTTTAGGGTTAGTGTTTGAGATAGGGTTAGGGTTAGGGTTATGGTTAGGGTTAGGGTTAGGGTTAGGAATTGTTTTAGGGTTTGGGTTAGGGTTAGGGTTAGGGTTAGGGTTTGAGTTAGGGTTAGGTTAGGGTTAGGGTTTGAGTTAGGGTTAGGGTTAGGGTTAGGGTTAGGGTTTGGGTTAGGGTTAGGGTTAGTGTTAGAGGTTGGGTTTGTGTTAGGGTTAGGGTTAGGGTTAGGATTAGGGTTAGGGTTAGGGTTAGGATTAGGGTTAGGTTTAGGATTAGAGTTACAGTTAGGGTTAGGGTTTTGGTTTGGGTTAGGGTTAGGGTTAGGATTTGGGTTAGTGTTAGGGTTAGTGTTTGAGATAGGGTTAGGGTTAGGGTTATGGTTATGGTTAGGTTTAGGGTTAGGATTTGGTTTAGGTTTTGGGTTAGGGTTAGGGTTAGGGTTTGAGTTAGGGTTAGGGTTAGGGTTAGGGTTTGAGTTAGGGTTAGGGTTAGGGTTAGGGTTTGAGTTAGGGTTAGGTTTAGGGTTACGGTTAGGGTTTGGGTTAGGGTTAGGGTTAGTGTTAGAGGTTGGGTTTGTGTTAGGGTTAGGGTTAGGGTTAGGATTAGGGTTAGGGTTAGGATTAGAATTACAGTTAGGGTTAGGGTTTTGGTTTGGGTTAAGGTTAGGGTTAGGATTTGGGTTAGTGTTAGGGTTAGGGTTAGTGTTTGGGTTAGGGTTTGGGTTAGGGTTAGGGTTAGGTTTATGGTTAGGGTTTGAGTTAAGGTTAGGTTAGTGTTAGGGTTAGGTTTTGGGTTAGGGTTAGGTTTAGGGTTAGGGTTTGAGTTTGAGTTAGGTTTAGGCTTAGCATTAGGGTTAACGTTAGGGTTAGTGTTATGGTTGGCGTTAGGGTTAGGGTTAGGGTTCGGGTTAGGGTTAGGGTTAGGGTTTGGGTTAGGGTTAGGGTTAGGGTTAGGTTTAGGTTTTTGGTTAGGTTTAGGGTTAGGGTTAGGGTTTGGGTTAGGTTTAGGGTTAGCGTGAAGGTTATGTTTAGGGTATTGGTTAGGTTTAGGGTTTAGGGTTAGAGTTAGGAATAGGTTTAGTGTTAGGGTTAGGATTAGGGTTAGTGTTAGGAATAGGGTTAGGGTTAGGGTTATTGTTAGGGTTTGGGTTAGTGTTTCGGCTAGGGTTAGGGTTCGAATGAGGGTTAGAGTTTGAGTTAGCGTTAAGTTTAGCGTTAGGGTTTGTTTTAGGGTATGGTTTAAGGTTAGGTTTAGGGTTAGGATTAGGAATAGGGTTAGGGTTAGGGTTTGGGTTAGGGTTAGGGTTAGGATTAGAGTTTGGGTTAGGGTTCCAGTTAGGGTTAGTTTTTGGGTTAGGGTTAGGGTTAGGATTAGATTAGGGTTAGGTTTAGGTTTAGCGTTTGAGTAAGGGTTAGGGTTAGGGTTAGGGTTAGCGTTTGGTTTAGGGTTAGTGTTATTTTTTGGGTTAGGTTTAGGGTAAGGATAATGGTTAGGGTTACGTTTAGGATTAATGTTTGGTTTAGGGTTAGGGTTAGTGTTTTTTAGTTAGGGTTAGGGTTAGGTTTAGGGTTAGGATAAGTGTTAGGGTTAGGTTTAGAGTTAGGG
>JAJHUQ010000059.1:3887500-3892500 GCA_035773235.1 Eospalax fontanierii | reverse complement strand
TAGGTTTAGGGTAAATGTTAGGAATAGGGTTAGTGTTAGGGTTTGGGTTAGGGTTAGGGTTAGGATTAGGGTTTAGTTTAGGGTTCGAGTTAGGATTAGTTTTTGGGTTAGGGTTAGGGTTAGGGTTAGGGTTTGGGTTAGGGTTAGGTATAGGGTTAGGTTTTGGGTTAGTGTTAGCGTGAGGGTTATGTTTAGGTTATTGGTTAGGGTTGGGGTTTAATGTTAGGGTTAGGAATAGGGTTAGGGTTAGGGTTAGGGTTAGGGTTAGATTTAGTGTTAGGAATAGGGTTAGGGTTAGGGTTATTGTTAGGGTTTGGGTTAGGGTTTGGATTAGGGTTAGGTTTAGGTTTTGGGTTAGGGTTAGAGTTAGGGTTAGAGTTTGAGTTAGGTTTAGGGTTAGGGTTAGGGATAGGGTTTGGGTTAGGGTTTAGGTTTAGGGTTTGGGTTAGGGTTTGGGTTAAGGTTAGGTTTAGGGTTATGGTTAGGAATAGGGTTATGGTTAGGGTTTGGGTTAGGGTTAGGATTAGGATTAGGGTTTGGGTTAAGTTTCGGGTTAGGGTTAGTTTTTGGGTTAGGGTTAGGGTTAGGATTAGGGTTAGGGTTAGATTTAGGTTTAGGGTTTGGGTAAGGGTTAGGGTTTGGGTTAGGGTTAGGGTTAGGGTTAGGGTTAGGGTTTGGTTTAGGGTTAGTGTTATATTTTGGGTTAGGTTAGGGTTAGGATAAGGGTTAGGGTTAGGGTTAGGGTTAGGGTTTGGGTTAGGGTAAGGGTAAGGGTTTGAGTTAGGGTTAGGGTTGGGGTTAGGGTTAGGGTTAGGGTTAGGGTTAGGGTTAGGGTTAGGGTTAGGGTTAGGATTAGAATTAGGGTTAGTGTTAGGGTTTGGGTTAGTATTAGGGTTAGTGTTAGTGTTAGTGTTAGTGTTAGGGTTTGGGTTAGGGTTATGGTTATGTTTAGGGTTAGGGTTTGGGTTATCGTTAGGGTTAGTTTTTGGGTTAGGGTTAGGGTTAGAATTAGGGTTAGGGTTAGGGTTAGGGTTAGGATTAGGATTAGGGTTAGGTTTAGGTTTTGGATTAGGGATAGGGTTAGGTTTAATGTTAGGGTTTTGATTACGGTTAGGGTTAGGATTAGAGTTAGATTTAGGGTTTTGGTTTTGGTTAATGTCAGGGTTAGGATTTGGGTTAGTGTTAGGGTTAGGGTTAGTGTTAATGTTTGGGTTTGGGTTATGGTTAGGGTTAGGGTTAGGTTTGGGTTTTTGGTTAGGTTTAGGGTTAAGGTTAGGGTTTGGGTTAGGGTTAGGGTTAGGGTGAAAGTTATGTTTAGGGTATTGGTTAGGGTTAGGGTTTGGGGTTAGTGTAAGGAATAGTGTTAGGGTTAGGGTTAAGGTTAGTGTTATGAATAGGGTTAGGGTTAGGGTTATTGTTAGGGTTTGGGTTAGTGTTTCGGTTAGGGTTAGGGTTCGAGTTAGGGCTAGAGTTTGAGTTAGGTTTAGGGTTAGGGTTAGGGTTAGGGTTAGGGTTTGGGTTAAGGATAGGTTTAGGGTTAGGGTTAGGAATAGGGTTAGGGTTAGTGTTTGGGTTAGGGTTAGGGTTTCGATTAGGGTTAACTTTAGGTTTTGGGTTAGGGTTAGAGTTAGGGTTAGAGTTTGAGTTACGGTTAGGGTTAGGGTTAGGGATAGGGTTTGGGTTAGGGTTTAGGGTTAGGGTTTGGTTAGGGTTTGGGTTAAGTTAGGTTTAGGGTTATGGTTAGGAATAGGGTTATGGTTAGGGTTTGGGTTAGTGTTAGGGTTAGGATTAGGGTTTGGGTTAGGATAAGGGTTCGGTTTAGGATTAGAGTTACAGTTAGGGTTAGGGTTTTGGTTTGGGTTAGGGTTAGGATTTGGGTTAGTGTTAGGGTTAGGGTTAGAGTTTGGGTTAGGGTTAGGGTTAGGGTTTGAGATAGGGTTAGGGTTTTGGTTAGGGTTAGGGTTAGGGTTAGGGTTAGGGTTTGATTTAGGGTTAGTGTTATTTTTTGGGTTAGGTTTAGGGTTAGGATAAGGGTTAGGGTTGGGTTTAGGGTTAGGGTTTGGGTTAGGTTTAGGGTTAGTGTTTGAGATAGGGTAGGGTTAGGGTTATGGTTAGGGTTAGGGTTAGTTTTAGGATTTGGTTTAGGGTTTGGGTTAGGGTTAGGGTTAGGGTTTGAGTTAGGGTTAGGGTTAGGGTTAGGGTTTGAGTTAGGGTTAGGGTTAGGGTTAGGGTTAGGGTTAGGGTTAGGGTTTGGGTTAGGGTTAGGGTTAGTGTTAGAGGTTGGGTTTGTGTTAGGGTTAGGGTTAGGTTTAGGATTAGAGTTACAGTTAGGGTTAGGGTTTTGGTTTGCGTTAGGGTTAGGGTTAGGATTTGGGTTAGTGTTAGGGTTCGGGTTAGTGTTAGGGTTAGGGTTTGGGTTAGGGTTAGGTTTAGGGTTAGGGTTAGGGTTTGGGTTAGGGTTAGGTTAGTGTTAGGGTTAGGCTTTGTGTTAGGGTTAGGTTTAGGGTTAGGGTTTGAGTTTGAGTTAGGTTTAGGCTTAGCATTAGGGTTAAGGTTAGGGTTAGTGTTATGGTTAGGGTTAGGGTTAGGGTTAGGGTTAGGGTTAGGTTTAGGGTTTGGGTTAGGGTTAGGGTTAGGGTTAGGGTTTGGGTTAGGGTTAGGGTAAGGGTTCGAGTTAGGTTTAGGCTTGGGGTTAGGGTTAGAGTTAGGGTTAGTGTTAGGATTAGGGTTAGGGTTAGATTTCGGTTTAGGTTTTGGGTAAGGGTTAGGGATTCGGTTAGGGTTAGATTTAGGGTTAGGGTTAGGGTTTGGTTTAGGGTTAGTGTTATATTTTGGGTTAGGTTTAGCGTTAGGATAAGGGTTAGGTTTAGGATTAGGGTTAGGGTTTAGGGTTAGGGTTAGGGTTTGGGGAACGGGTTAGGGTTAGGTTTTGGGTTAGGGTTAGCGTGAGGGTTATGTTTAGGTTATTGGTTAGGGTTGGGGTTTAATGTTAGGGTTAGGAACAGGGTTAGGGTTAGGGTTAGGGTTAGGGTTAGGGTTAGTGTTAGGAATAGGGTTAGGGTTAGGGTTATTGTTAGGGTTTGGGTTAGGGTTTCGATTAGGGTTAACTTTAGGTTTTGGGTTAGGGTTAGAGTTAGGGTTAGAGTTTGAGTTACGGTTAGGGTTAGGGTTAGGGATAGGGTTTGGGTTAGGGTTTAGGGTTAGGGTTTGGTTAGGGTTTGGGTTAAGGTTAGGTTTAGGGTTATGGTTAGGAATAGGGTTATGGTTAGGGTTTGGGTTAGTGTTAGGGTTAGGATTAGGGTTTGGGTTAAGTTTCGGGTTAGGATTAGTTTTTGGGTTAGGGTTAGGGTTAGGATTAGGGTTAGGGTTAGATTTAGGTTTAGGGTTTGGGTAAGGGTTAGGGTTTGGGTTAGGGTTAGGGTTAGGGTTAGGGTTTGGGTTAGGGTTAGGGTTAGGGTTAGTGTTAGGCTTAGGGTTTTGGTTAGGGTTAGATTTAGGGTTATGGTTAGGGTTTGAGTTAGGGTTAGGTTAGTGTTAGGGTTAGGGTTTGGGTTAGGGTTAGGTTTAGGGTTAGGGTTTGAGTTTGAGTTCGGTTTAGGCTTAGCATTAGGGTTAAGGTTAGGGTTAGTGTTATGGTTTGGGTTAGGGTTAGATTTAGGGTTAGGGTTAGGGTTAGGGTTTGGGTTAGGGTTAGGGTTAGGGTTAGGTTTAGGTTTTTGGTTAGGTTTAGGGTTAGGGTTAGGGTTTGGGTTAGGGTTAGGCTTAGCGTGGAGGTTATGTTTAGGGTATTGGTTAGGTTTAGGGTTTAGGGTGAGGGTTAGGAATAGGTTTAGGGTTAGGGTTAGGGTTAGGGTTAGTGTTAGGAATAGGGTTAGGTTTAGGGTTATTGTTAGGGTTTGGGTTAGTGTTTCGGTTAGGGTTAGGGTTCGAATTAGGGTTAGAGTTTGAGTTAGCGTTAAGTTTAGGGTTAGGGTTTGTTTTAGGGTATGGGTTAAGGTTAGGTTTAGGGTTAGGATTAGGAATAGGTTTAGGGTTAGGGTTTGGGTTAGGGTTAGTGTTAGGATTAGAGTTTGGGTTAGGGTTCGAGTTAGG
Organism: Eospalax fontanierii; assembly: GCA_035773235.1. Classification (NCBI taxonomy): domain Eukaryota; kingdom Metazoa; phylum Chordata; class Mammalia; order Rodentia; family Spalacidae; genus Eospalax; species Eospalax fontanierii. The sequence continues at coordinate 3,888,408 of JAJHUQ010000059.1, read as the reverse complement.
GTTAGTTATTGGGTTTGGGTTAGGGTTAGAATTAGATTAGGGTTAGGTTTAGGTTTAGCGTTTGGGTAAGGGTTAGGGTTTTGGTTAGGGTTAGGGTTAGCGTTAGGGTTAGGGTTAGGGTTTGGTTTAGGGTTAGTGTTATTTTTTGGGTTAGGTTTAGGGTTAGGATAAGGGTTAGGGTTAGGTTTAGGGTTAGGGTTTGGGTTAGGGTTAGGGTTAGTGTTTGAGATAGGGTTAGGGTTAGGGTTATGGTTATGGTTAGGGTTAGGGTTATTATTTGGTTTAGGTTTTGGGTTAGGGTTAGGGTTAGGGTTTGAGTTAGGGTTAGGGTTTGAGTTAGGGTTAGGGTTAGGGTTAGGGTTAGGTTTTGGGTTAGGGTTAGGGTTAGTGTTAGAGGTTGGGTTTGTGTTAGGGTTAGGGTTAGGGTTAGCATTAGGGTTAGGGTTAGGATTAGAGTTACAGTTAGGGTTAGGATTTTGGTTTGGGTTAAGGTTAGGGTTAGGATTTGGGTTAGTGTTAGGGTTAGGGTTAGTGTTACGGTTAGGGTTTGGGTTAGGGTTAGGGTTACGGTTATGGTTAGGGTTTGAGTTAAGGTTAGGTTAGTGTTAGGGTTAGGGTTTGGGTTAGGGTTAGGTTTAGGGTTATGGTTTGAGTTTGAGTTAGGTTTAGGCTTAGCATAAGGGTTAACGTTAGGGTTAGTGTTATGGTTTGGGTTAGGGTTAGGGTTAGGGTTCGGATTCGGGTTAGGGTTAGGGTTAGGGTTTGGGTTAGGGTTAGGGTTAGGGTTAGGTTTAGGTTGTTGGTTAGGTTTAGGGTTAGGGTTAGGGTTTGAGTTAGGGTTAGGGTTACCGTGAAGGTTATGTTTAAGTTATTGGTTAGGTTTAGGGTTTAGGGTTAGGGTTAGGAAT
>JAJHUQ010000059.1:3837500-3882500 GCA_035773235.1 Eospalax fontanierii | reverse complement strand
TTAGGGTTAGGATTAGGGTTAGTGTTAGGAATAGGGTTAGGGTTAGGGTTATTGTTAGGGTTTGGGTTAGTGTTTGGGTTAGGGTTAGGGTTCGAATCAGGGTTAGAGTTTGAGTTAGCGTTAAGTTTAGGGTTAGGGTTTGTTTTAGGGTATGGGTTAAGGTTAGGTTTAGGGTTAGGATTAGGAATAGGGTTAGGGTTAGGATTTGGGTTAGGATTAGGGTTAGGATTAGAGTTTGGGTTAGGGTTCGAGTTAGGCTTAGTTTTTGGGTTAGGGTTAGGGTTAGGATTAGATTAGGGTTAGGTTTAGGTTTAGCGTTTGGGTAAGGGTTAGGGTTAGGGTTAGGGTTAGCGTTTGGTTTAGGGTTAGTGTTATTTTTTGGGTTAGGTTTAGGGTTAGGATAAGGGTTAGGGTTACGTTTAGGGTTAGGGTTTGGTTTAGGTTTAGGGTTAGTGTTTTTTAGTTAGGGTTAGGGTTAGGTTTAGGGTTAGGATAAGTGTTAGGGTTAGGTTTAGGGTTAGGGTTAGGGTTTGTGTTAGGGTTTGCGTTAAGGTTAGGTTTAGGGTTAATGTTAGGAATAGGGTTAGGGTTAGGGTTTGGGTTAGGGTTAGGGTTAGGATTAGGGTTTGGGTTAGGGTTCGAGTTAGGGTTAGTTTTTGGGTTAGGGTTAGAGTTAGGGTTTGGGTTAGGGTTAGGGTTAGGGTTAGGGTTTGGGTTAGTGTTAGCGTGAGGGTTATGTTTAGGTTATTGGTTAGGGTTGGGGTTTAATGTTAAGGTTAGGAATAGGGTTAGGGTTAGGGTTAGGGTTAGGGTTAGGTTTAGTGTTAGGAATAGGGTTAGGGTTAGGGTTATTGTTAGGGTTTGGGTTAGGGTTTGGATTAGGGTTAGGTTTAGGTTTTGGGTTAGGGTTAGAGTTAGGGTTAGAGTTTGAGTTAGGGTTAGGGTTAGGGTTAGGGTTAGGGTTAAGGTTAGGTTTAGGGTTATGGTTAGGAATAGGGTTATGGTTAGGGTTTGGGTTAGGGTTAGGGTTACGATTCGGGTTTGGGTTAAGTTTCGGGTTAGGGTTAGTTTTTGGGTTAGGGTTAGGTTTAAGATTAGGGTTAGGGTTAGATTTAGGTTTAGGGTTTGGGTAAGGGTTAGTGTTTGAGATAGGGTTAGGGATAGGGTTATGGTTAGGGTTAGGGTTAGGGTTATTATTTGGTTTAGGTTTTGGGTTAGGGTTAGGGTTAGGGTTTGAGTTAGGGTTAGGGTTTGAGTTAGGGTTAAGGTTAGGGTTAGGGTTAGGGTTTGTGTTAGGGTTAGGGTTAGTGTTAGAGGTTGGGTTTATGTTAGGGTTAGGGTTAGGGTTAGGATTAGGGTTAGGGTTAGGATTAGAGTTACAGTTAGGGTTAGGGTTTTGGTTTGGGTTAAGGTTACTTTTTGGATTTGGGTTAGTGTTATGGTTAGGGTTAGTGTTAGGGTTAGGGTTTGGGTTAGGGTTAGGGTTAGGGTTATGGTTAGGGTTTGAGTTAAGGTTAGGTTAGTGTTAGGGTTAGGGTTTGGGTTAGGGTTAGGTTTAGGGTTAGGGTTTGAGTTTGAGTTAGGTTTAGGCTTAGCATTAGGGTTAACGTTAGGGTTAGTGTTATGGTTTGGGTTAGGGTTAGGGTTAGGGTTAGGGTTCGGGTTAGGGTTAGGGTTAGGGTTTGGGTTAGGGTTAGGGTTAGGGTTAGGTTTAGGTTTTTGGTTAGGTTTAGGGTTAGGGTTAGGGTTTGGGTTAGGGTTAGGGTTAGCGTGAAGGTTATGTTTAGGGTATTGGTTAGGTTTAGGGTTTAGGGTTAGGGTTAGGAATAGGTTTAGTGTTAGGGTTAGGATTAGGGTTAGTGTTAGGAATAGGGTTAGGGTTAGGGTTATTGTTAGGGTTTGGGTTAGTGTTTGGGTTAGGGTTAGGGTTAGGGTTAGGGTTTGGGTTAGGGTTAGGGTTAGGGTTAGGGTTTGGGTTAGTGTTAGCGTGAGGGTTATGTTTAGGTTGTTGGTTAGGGTTGGGGTTTAATGTTAAGGTTAGGAATAGGGTTAGGGTTAGGGTTAGGGTTAGGGTTAGGTTTAGTGTTAGGAATAGTGTTAGGGTTAGGGTTATTGTTAGGGTTTGGGTTAGGGTTTGGATTAGGGTTAGGTTTAGGTTTTGGGTTAGGGTTAGAGTTAGGGTTAGAGTTTGAGTTAGGGTTAGGGTTAGGGTTAGGAAAAGGGTTAGGTTTAGGTTTTGGGTTAGGGTTGGGGTTAGGTTTAATGTTTTTGTTTTGATTAGGGTTAGGGTTAGGATTAGAGTGAGGTTTAGGGTTTTGGTTTGGGTTAATGTTAGGGTTAGGATTTGGGTTAGTGTTAGGGTTAGGGTTAGGGTTAGGGTTAGGGTTTGGGTTAGGGTTAGGGTTAGGGTTAGGGTTTGGGTTAGGGTTAGGTTTAGGGTTAAGGTTAGGGTTTGGGTTAGGGTTAGGGTTAGCGTGATGGTTATGTTTAGGTTATTGGTTAGGGTTAGGGTTTGGGGTTAGTGTTAGGAATAGGGTTAGGGTTAGGGTTAGGGTTAGGGTTAAGGTTAGGTTTAGGGTTATGGTTAGGAATAGGGTTATGGTTAGGGTTTGGGTTAGGGTTAGGGTTACGATTCGGGTTTGGGTTAAGTTTCGGGTTAGGGTTAGTTTTTGGGTTAGGGTTAGGTTTAAGATTAGGGTTAGGGTTAGATTTAGGTTTAGGGTTTGGGTAAGGGTTAGTGTTTGAGATAGGGTTAGGGATAGGGTTATGGTTAGGGTTAGGGTTAGGGTTATTATTTGGTTTAGGTTTTGGGTTAGGGTTAGGGTTAGGGTTTGAGTTAGGGTTAGGGTTTGAGTTAGGGTTAAGGTTAGGGTTAGGGTTAGGGTTTGTGTTAGGGTTAGGGTTAGTGTTAGAGGTTGGGTTTATGTTAGGGTTAGGGTTAGGGTTAGGATTAGGGTTAGGGTTAGGATTAGAGTTACAGTTAGGGTTAGGGTTTTGGTTTGGGTTAAGGTTACTTTTTGGATTTGGGTTAGTGTTAGGGTTAGGGTTAGTGTTAGGGTTAGGGTTTGGGTTAGGGTTAGGGTTAGGGTTATGGTTAGGGTTTGAGTTAAGGTTAGGTTAGTGTTAGGGTTAGGGTTTGGGTTAGGGTTAGGTTTAGGGTTAGGGTTTGAGTTTGAGTTAGGTTTAGGCTTAGCATTAGGGTTAACGTTAGGGTTAGTGTTATGGTTTGGGTTAGGGTTAGGGTTAGGGTTAGGGTTCGGGTTAGGGTTAGGGTTAGGGTTTGGGTTAGGGTTAGGGTTAGGGTTAGGTTTAGGTTTTTGGTTAGGTTTAGGGTTAGGGTTAGGGTTTGGGTTAGGGTTAGGGTTAGCGTGAAGGTTATGTTTAGGGTATTGGTTAGGTTTAGGGTTTAGGGTTAGGGTTAGGAATAGGTTTAGTGTTAGGGTTAGGATTAGGGTTAGTGTTAGGAATAGGGTTAGGGTTAGGGTTATTGTTAGGGTTTGGGTTAGTGTTTGGGTTAGGGTTAGGGTTAGGGTTAGGGTTTGGGTTAGGGTTAGGGTTAGGGTTAGGGTTTGGGTTAGTGTTAGCGTGAGGGTTATGTTTAGGTTGTTGGTTAGGGTTGGGGTTTAATGTTAAGGTTAGGAATAGGGTTAGGGTTAGGGTTAGGGCTAGGGTTAGGTTTAGTGTTAGGAATAGTGTTAGGGTTAGGGTTATTGTTAGGGTTTGGGTTAGGGTTTGGATTAGGGTTAGGTTTAGGTTTTGGGTTAGGGTTAGAGTTAGGGTTAGAGTTTGAGTTAGGGTTAGGGTTAGGGTTAGGGTTAAGGTTAGGTTTAGGGTTATGGTTAGGAATAGGGTTATGGTTAGGGTTTGGGTTAGGGTTAGGGTTACGATTCGGGTTTGGGTTAAGTTTCGGGTTAGGGTTAGTTTTTGGGTTAGGGTTAGGTTTAGGATTAGGGTTAGGGTTAGATTTAGGTTTAGGGTTTGGGTAAGGGTTAGGGTTTGGGTTAGGGTTAGGGTTAGGGTTAGGGTAGGGTTTGGTTTAGGGTTAGTGTTATATTTTGGGTTAGGTTTAGGGTTAGGATAAGGGTTAGGGTTAGGGTTAGGGTTAGGGTTTGGGTTAGGGTTAGGGTTAGGGTTTGAGTTAGGGTTAGGGTTGGGGTTAGGGTTAGGGTTAGGGTTAGGGTTAGGGTTAGGGTTAGGGTTAGGATTAGTGTTAGGGTTAGTGTTAGGGTTTGGGTTAGTATTAGGGTTAGTGTTAGTGTTAGTGTTAGGGTTTGGGTTAGGGTTAGGGTTAGGGTTTGGGTTATCGTTAGGGTTAGTTTTTGGGTTCGGGTTAGGGTTAGGATTAGGGTTAGGGTTAGGGTTAGGGTTAGGGTTAGGATTAGGGTTAGGTTTAGGTTTTGGGTTAGGGATAGGGGTAGGTTTAATGTTAGGGTTTTGATTAGGGTTAGGGTTAGGATTAGAGTTAGATTTAGGGTTTTGGTTTTGGTTAATGTTAGGGTTAGGATTTGGGTTAGTGTTAGGGTTAGGGTTAGTGTTAGGGTTTGGGTTTGGGTTATGGTTAGGGTTAGGGTTAGGTTTAGGTTTTTGGTTAGGTTTAGGGTTAAGGTTAGGGTTTGGGTTAGGGTTAGGGTTAGAGTGAAGCTTATGTTTAGGGTATTGGTTAGGGTTAGGGTTTGGGGTTAGTGTTAGGAATAGGGTTAGGGTTAGGGTTAAGGTTAGTGTTATGAATAGGGTTAGGGTTAGGGTTATTGTTAGGGTTTGGGTTAGTGTTTCGGTTAGGGTTAGGGTTCGAGTTAGGGCTAGAGTTTGAGTTAGGTTTAGGGTTAGGGTTAGGGTTTGGGTTAGGGTTTGGGTTAAGGATAGGTTTAGGGTTAGGGTTAGGAATAGGGTTAGGGTTAGTGTTTGGGTTAGGGTTAGGGTTAGGATTAGGGTTTGGGTTAGGGTTTGAGTTAGGGTTAGTTTTTGGGTTAGGGTTAGGGTTAGGATTAGGGTTAGGGTTAGGTTTAGGTTTAGGTTTAGGGTTTGGGTAAGGGTTAGGGTTTTGGTTAGGGTTAGGGTTAGGGTTAGGATTTGGGTTAGGGTTAGGGTTAGGATTAGGGTTAGGTTTAGGATTAGAGTTACAGTTAGGGTTAGGGTTTTGGTTTGGGATAGGGTTAGGGTTCGGATTTGGGTTAGTGTTAGGGTTTGGGTTAGGATTAGGGTTAGGGTTTGAGATAGGTTTAGGGTTTTGGTTAGGGTTAGGGTTAGGGTTAGGCTTAGGGTTAGGGTTTGGTTTAGGGTTAGTGTTATTTTTTGGGTTAGGTTTAGGGTTAGGATAAGGGTAAGGTTGGGTTTAGGGTTAGGGTTTTGGTTAGGTTTAGGGTTAGTGTTTGAGATAGGGTTAGTGTTAGGGTTATGGTTAGGGTTAGGGTTACGGTTAGGATTTATTTTAGGGTTTGGGTTAGGGTTAGAGTTAGGGTTAGGGTTTGAGTTAGGGTTAGGGTTAGGGTTAGGGTTTGAGTTAGGGTTAGGGTTAGGGTTAGGGTTAGGGTTTGGGTTAGGGTTATTGTTAGTGTTAGAGGTTGGGTTTGTGTTAGGGTTAGGGTTAGGTTTAGGATTAGGGTTAGGGTTAGGGTTAGGATTAGGGTTAGGTTTAGGATTAGAGTTACAGTTAGGGTTAGGGTTTTGGTTTGGGTTAGGGTTAGGGTTAGGATTTGGTTTAGTGTTAGGGTTAGGGTTAGTGTTAGGGTTACGGTTTGGGTTAGGGTTAGGGTTAGGGTTAGGGTTTGGGTTAGGGTTAGGTTAGTGTTAGGGTTAGGCTTTGTGTTAGGGTTAGGTTTAGGATTAGATTTTGAGTTTGAGTTAGGTTTAGGCTTAGCATTAGGGTTAAGGTTAGGGTTAGTGTTATGGTTTGGGTTAGGGTTAGGGTTACGGTTAGGGTTAGGGTTAGGGTTTGGGTTAGGGTTAGGGTTAGGGTTAGGTTTAGGTTTTTGGTTAGGTTTAGGGTTAGGGTTAGGGTTTGGGTTAGGGTTAGGTTTAGCGTGAAGTTTATATTTAGGGTATTGGTTAGGTTTAGCGTTTAGGGTTAGGGTTAGGAATAGGTTTAGGGTTAGGGTTAGGGTTAGTGTTAGCAATAGGGTTAGGGTTAGGGTTATTGTTAGGGTTTGGGTTAGTGTTTGGGTTAGGGTTAGGGTTCGAATAAGGTTAGAGTTTGAGTTATCGTTAAGTTTAGGGTTAGGGTTTGTTTTAGGGTATGGGTTAAGGTTAGGTTTAGGGTTAGGATAAGGAATAGTGTTAGGGTTAGGGTTTGGTTTAGGGTTAGGGTTAGGATTAGAGTTTGGGTTAGGGTTCGAGTTAGGGTTAGTTTTTGGGTTAGGGTTAGGGTTAGAATTAGATTAGGGTTAGGTTTAGGTTTAGCGTTTGGGTAAGGGTTAGGGTTAGGGTTAGGGTTAGGCTTAGGGTTAGGGTTAGGGTTTGGTTTAGGGTTAGGGTTTGGGTTAGGGTTCGGGTTAGAGTTTGAGATAGGGTTAGGGTTAGGGTTATGGTTATGGTTAGGGTTAGGGTTAGGATTCGGTTTAGGTTTTGGGTTAGGGTTAGGGTTAGGGTTTGAGTTAGGGTTTGGGTTAGGGTTAGGGTTTGAATTAGGGTTAGGGTTAGGGTTAGGGTTAGGGTTTGGGTTAGGGTAAGGGTTAGTGTTAGAGGTTGGGTTTGTGTTAGGGTTAGTGTTAGGGTTAGGATTAGGTTTAGGTTTTGGATTAGAGTTACAGTTAGGGTTAGAGTTTTGGTTTGGGTTAAGGTTAGGGTTAGGATTTGGGTTAGTATTAGAGTTAGGGTTAGTGTTAGGGTTAGGGTTTGGGTTAGGGTTAGGGTTAGGGTTATAGTTAGGGTTTGAGTTAAGGTTAGGTTAGTGGTAGGGTTAGGGTTTGGGGTAGGGTTAGGTTTAGGGTTAGGGTTTGAGTTTGAGTTAGGTTTAGGCTGAGCATTAGAGTTAAGGGTAGGGTTAGTGTTAGGGTTTGGGTTAGTATTAGGGATAGTGTTAGTGTTAGTGTTAGGGTTTGGGTTAGGGTTAGGGTTAGGGTTAGGGTTAGGGTTAGGGTTAGGGTTAGGATTAGGGTTAGGTTTAGGTTTTGGGTTAGGGATAGGGTTAGGTTTAATGTTAGGGTTTTGATTAGGGTTAGGGTTAGGATTAGAGTTAGATTTAGGGTTTTGGTTTTGGTTAATGTTACGGGTAGGATTTGGGTTAGTGTTAGGGTTAGGGTTAGTGTTAGGGTTTGGGTTTGGGTTATGGTTAGGGTTAGGGTTAGGTTTAGGTTTTTGGTTAGGTTTAGGGTTAAGGTTAGTGTTCGGTTTAGGGTTAGGGTTAGAGTGAAGGTTATGTTTAGGGTATTGTTTAGGGTTAGGGTTTGGGGTTAGTGTTAGGAATAGGGTTAGGGTTAGGGTTAAGGTTAGTGTTATGAATAGGGTTAGGGTTAGGGTTATTGTTAGGGTTTGGGTTAGTGTTTCGGTTAGGGTTAGGGTTCGAGTTAGGGCTAGAGTTTGAGTTAGGTTTAGGGTTAGGGTTAGGGTTTGGGTTAGGGTTTGGGTTAAGGATAGGTTTAGGGTTAGGGTTAGGAATAGGGTTAGGGTTAGTATTTGGGTTAGGGTTAGGGTTAGGATTAGGGTTTAGGTTAGGGTTTGAGTTAGGGTTAGTTTTTGGGTTAGGGTTGGGGTTAGGATTAGGGTTAGGGTTAGGTTTAGGTTTAGGTTTAGGGTTTGGGTAAGGGTTAGGGTTTCGGTTAGGGTTAGGGTTAGGGTTAGGTTTAGGATTAGGGTTAGGGTTTGGGTTAGGGTTAGGGTTAGTGTTAGAGGTTGGGTTTGTGTTAGGGTTAGGGTTAGGGTTAGGATTAGGGTTAGGGTTAGGGTTAGGATTAGGGTTAGGTTTAGGATTAGAGTTACAGTTAGGGTTAGGGTTTTGGTTTGGGTTAGGGTTAGGGTTAGGGTTTGGGTTAGGGTTAGGGTTAGGATTAGGGTTAGGTTTAGGATTAGAGTTACAGTTAGGGTTAGGGTTTTGGTTTGGGTTAGGGTTAGGGTTAGGATTTGGGTTAGTGTTAGGGTTAGGGTTAGGGTTTGGGTTAGGATTAGGGTTAGGATTAGGGTTAGGTTTAGGATTAGAGTTACAGTTAGGGTTAGGGTTTTGGTTTGGGATAGGGTTAGGGTTAGGATTTGGGTTAGTGTTAGGGTTTGGGTTAGGATTAGGGTTAGGGTTTGAGATAGGGTTAGGGTTTTGGTTAGGGTTAGGGTTAGGGTTAGGCTTAGGGTTAGGGTTTGGTTTAGGGTTAGTGTTATTTTTTGGGTTAGGTTTAGGGTTAGGATAAGGGTTAGGGTTGGGTTTAGGGTTAGGGTTTTGGTTAGGTTTAGGGTTAGTGTTTGAGATAGGGTTAGTGTTAGGGTTATGGTTAGGGTTAGGGTTAGGGTTAGGATTTATTTTAGGTTTTGGGTTAGGGTTAGAGTTAGGGTTAGGGTTTGAGTTAGGGTTAGGGTTAGGGTTCGGGTTAGGGTTAGGGTTAGGGTTTGGGTTAGGGTTAGGGTTAGGGTTAGGTTTAGGTTTTTGGTTAGGTTTAGGGTTAGGGTTAGGGTTGTGTTAGGGTTAGGGTTAGCGTGAAGGTTATGTTTAGGGTATTGGTTAGGTTTAGGGTTTAGGGTTAGGGTTAGGAATAGGTTTAGTGTTAGGGTTAGGATTAGGGTTAGTGTTAGGAATAGGGTTAGGGTTAGGGTTATTGTTAGGGTTTGGGTTAGTGTTTGGGTTAGGGTTAGGGTTCGAATCAGGGTTAGAGTTTGAGTTAGTGTTAAGTTTAGGGTTAGGGTTTGTTTTAGGGTATGGGTTAAGGTTAGGTTTAGGGTTAGGATTAGGAATAGGGTTAGGGTTAGGATTTGGGTTAGGGTTAGGGTTAGGATTAGAGTTTGGGTTAGGGTTCGAGTTAGGCTTAGTTTTTGGGTTAGGGTTAGGGTTAGGATTAGATTAGGGTTAGGTTTAGGTTTAGCGTTTGGGTAAGGGTTAGGGTTAGGGTTAGGGTTAGCGTTTGGTTTAGGGTTAGTGTTATTTTTTGGGTTAGGTTTAGGGTTAGGATAAGGGGTAGGGTTACGTTTAGGGTTAGGGTGTGGTTTAGGTTTAGGGTTAGTGTTTTTTAGTTAGGGTTAGGGTTAGGTTTAGGGTTAGGATAAGTGTTAGGGTTAGGTTTAGGGTTAGGGTTAGGGTTTGGGTTAGGGTTTGCGTTAAGGTTAGGTTTAGGGTTAATGTTAGGAATAGGGTTAGGGTTAGGGTTTGGGTTAGGGTTAGGGTTAGGATTAGGGTTTGGGTTAGGGTTCGAGTTAGGGTTAGTTTTTGGGTTAGGGTTAGAGTTAGGGTTTGGGTTAGGGTTAGGGTTAGGGTTAGGGTTTGGGTTAGTGTTAGCGTGAGGGTTATGTTTAGGTTATTGGTTAGGGTTGGGGTTTAATGTTAAGGTTAGGAATAGGGTTAGGGTTAGGGTTAGGGTTAGGGTTAGGTTTAGTGTTAGGAATAGGGTTAGGGTTAGGGTTATTGTTAGGGTTTGGGTTAGGGTTTGGATTAGGGTTAGGTTTAGGTTTTGGGTTAGGGTTAGAGTTAGGGTTAGAGTTTGAGTTAGGGTTAGGGTTAGGGTTAGGGTTAGGGTTAAGGTTAGGTTTAGGGTTATGGTTAGGAATAGGGTTATGGTTAGGGTTTGGGTTAGGGTTAGGGTTACGATTCGGGTTTGGGTTAAGTTTCGGGTTAGGGTTAGTTTTTGGGTTAGGGTTAGGTTTAAGATTAGGGTTAGGGTTAGATTTAGGTTTAGGGTTTGGGTAAGGGTTAGTGTTTGAGATAGGGTTAGGGATAGGGTTATGGTTAGGGTTAGGGTTAGGGTTATTATTTGGTTTAGGTTTTGGGTTAGGGTTAGGGTTAGGGTTTGAGTTAGGCTTGTGCTTAGGCTTAGAGTTAGGGTTAAGGTTAGGGTCAGGGTTAGGGTTTGTGTTAGGGTTAGGGTTAGTGTTAGAGGTTGGGTTTATGTTAGGGTTAGGGTTAGGGTTAGGATTAGGGTTAGGGTTAGGATTAGAGTTACAGTTAGGGTTAGGGTTTTGGTTTGGGTTAAGGTTACTTTTTGGATTTGGGTTAGTGTTAGGGTTAGGGTTAGTGTTAGGGTTAGGGTTTGGGTTAGGGTTAGGGTTAGGGTTATGGTTAGGGTTTGAGTTAAGGTTAGGTTAGTGTTAGGGTTAGGGTTTGGGTTAGGGTTAGGTTTAGGGTTAGGGTTTGAGTTTGAGTTAGGTTTAGGCTTAGCATTAGGGTTAACGTTAGGGTTAGTGTTATGGTTTGGGTTAGGGTTAGGGTTAGGGTTAGGGTTCGGGTTAGGGTTAGGGTTAGGGTTTGGGTTAGGGTTAGGGTTAGGGTTAGGTTTAGGTTTTTGGTTAGGTTTAGGGTTAGGGTTAGGGTTTGGGTTAGGGTTAGGGTTAGCGTGAAGGTTATGTTTAGGGTATTGGTTAGGTTTAGGGTTTAGGGTTAGGGTTAGGAATAGGTTTAGTGTTAGGGTTAGGATTAGGGTTAGTGTTAGGAATAGGGTTAGGGTTAGGGTTATTGTTAGGGTTTGGGTTAGTGTTTGGGTTAGGGTTAGGGTTAGGGTTAGGGTTTGGGTTAGGGTTAGGGTTAGGGTTAGGGTTTGGGTTAGTGTTAGCGTGAGGGTTATGTTTAGGTTGTTGGTTAGGGTTGGGGTTTAATGTTAAGGTTAGGAATAGGGTTAGGGTTAGGGTTAGGGCTAGGGTTAGGTTTAGTGTTAGGAATAGGGTTAGGGTTAGGGTTATTGTTAGGGTTTGGGTTAGGGTTTGGATTAGGGTTAGGTTTAGGTTTTGGGTTAGGGTTAGAGTTAGGGTTAGAGTTTGAGTTAGGGTTAGGGTTAGGGTTAGGGTTAGGGTTAAGGTTAGGTTTAGGGTTATGGTTAGGAATAGGGTTATGGTTAGGGTTTGGGTTAGGGTTAGGGTTACGATTCGGGTTTGGGTTAAGTTTCGGGTTAGGGTTAGTTTTTGGGTTAGGGTTAGGTTTAGGATTAGGGTTAGGGTTAGATTTAGGTTTAGGGTTTGGGTAAGGGTTAGGGTTTGGGTTAGGGTTAGGGTTAGGGTTAGGGTAGGGTTTGGTTTAGGGTTAGTGTTATATTTTGGGTTAGGTTTAGGGTTAGGATAAGGGTTAGGGTTAGGGTTAGGGTTAGGGTTTGGGTTAGGGTTAGGGTTAGGGTTTGAGTTAGGGTTAGGGTTGTGGTTAGGGTTAGGGTTAGGGTTAGGGTTAGGGTTAGGGTTAGGGTTAGGGTTAGGATGAGTGTTAGGGTTAGTGTTAGGGTTTGGGATAGTATTAGGGTTAGTGTTAGTGTTAGTGTTAGGGTTTGGGTTAGGGTTAGGGTTAGGGTTTGGGTTATCGTTAGGGTTAGTTTTTGGGTTCGGGTTAGGGTTAGGATTAGGGTTAGGGTTAGGGTTAGGGTTAGGGTTAGGATTAGGGTTAGGTTTAGGTTTTGGGTTAGGGATAGGGGTAGGTTTAATGTTAGGGTTTTGATTAGGGTTAGGGTTAGGATTAGAGTTAGATTTAGGGTTTTGGTTTTGGTTAATGTTAGGGTTAGGATTTGGGTTAGTGTTAGGGTTAGGGTTAGTGTTAGGGTTTGGGTTTGGGTTATGGTTAGGGTTAGGGTTAGGTTTAGGTTTTTGGTTAGGTTTAGGGTTAAGGTTAGGGTTTGGGTTAGGGTTAGGGTTAGAGTGAAGGTTATGTTTAGGGTATTGGTTAGGGTTAGGGTTTGGGGTTAGTGTTAGGAATAGGGTTAGGGTTAGGGTTAAGGTTAGTGTTATGAATAGGGTTAGGGTTAGGGTTATTGTTAGGGTTTGGGTTAGTGTTTCGGTTAGGGTTAGGGTTCGAGTTAGGGCTAGAGTTTGAGTTAGGTTTAGGGTTAGGGTTAGGGTTAGGGTTAGGGTTTGGGTTAAGGATAGGTTTAGGGTTAGGGTTAGGAATAGGGTTAGGGTTAGTGTTTGGGTTAGGGTTAGGGTTAGGATTAGGGTTTGGGTTAGGGTTTGAGTTAGGGTTAGTTTTTGGGTTAGGGTTAGGGTTAGGATTAGGGTTAGGGTTAGGTTTAGGTTTAGGTTTAGGGTTTGGGTAAGGGTTAGGGTTTTGGTTAGGGTTAGGGTTAGGGTTAGGATTTGGGTTAGGGTTAGGGTTAGGATTAGGGTTAGGTTTAGGATTAGAGTTACAGTTAGGGTTAGGGTTTTGGTTTGGGATAGGGTTAGGGTTCGGATTTGGGTTAGTGTTAGGGTTTGGGTTAGGATTAGGGTTAGGGTTTGAGATAGGTTTAGGGTTTTGGTTAGGGTTAGGGTTAGGGTTAGGCTTAGGGTTAGGGTTTGGTTTAGGGTTAGTGTTATTTTTTGGGTTAGGTTTAGGGTTAGGATAAGGGTAAGGTTGGGTTTAGGGTTAGGGTTTTGGTTAGGTTTAGGGTTAGTGTTTGAGATAGGGTTAGTGTTAGGGTTATGGTTAGGGTTAGGGTTACGGTTAGGATTTATTTTAGGGTTTGGGTTAGGGTTAGAGTTAGGGTTAGGGTTTGAGTTAGGGTTAGGGTTAGGGTTAGGGTTTGAGTTAGGGTTAGGGTTAGGGTTAGGGTTAGGGTTTGGGTTAGGGTTATTGTTAGTGTTAGAGGTTGGGTTTGTGTTAGGGTTAGGGTTAGGTTTAGGATTAGGGTTAGGGTTAGGGTTAGGATTAGGGTAAGGTTCAGGATTAGAGTTACAGTTAGGGTTAGGGTATCGGTTTGGGTTAGGGTTAGGGTTAGGATTTGGTTTAGTGTTAGGGTTAGGGTTAGTGTTAGGGTTACGGTTTGGGTTAGGGTTAGGGTTAGGGTTAGGGTTTGGGTTAGGGTTAGGTTAGTGTTAGGGTTAGGCTTTGTGTTAGGGTTAGGTTTAGGATTAGATTTTGAGTTTGAGTTAGGTTTAGGCTTAGCATTAGGGTTAAGGTTAGGGTTAGTGTTATGGTTTGGGTTAGGGTTAGGGTTACGGTTAGGGTTAGGGTTAGGGTTTGGGTTAGGGTTAGGGTTAGGGTTAGGTTTAGGTTTTTGGTTAGGTTTAGGGTTAGGGTTAGGGTTTGGGTTAGGGTTAGGTTTAGCGTGAAGTTTATATTTAGGGTATTGGTTAGGTTTAGCGTTTAGGGTTAGGGTTAGGAATAGGTTTAGGGTTAGGGTTAGGGTTAGTGTTAGCAATAGGGTTAGGGTTAGGGTTATTGTTAGGGTTTGGGTTAGTGTTTGGGTTAGGGTTAGGGTTCGAATAAGGTTAGAGTTTGAGTTATCGTTAAGTTTAGGGTTAGGGTTTGTTTTAGGGTATGGGTTAAGGTTAGGTTTAGGGTTAGGATAAGGAATAGTGTTAGGGTTAGGGTTTGGTTTAGGGTTAGGGTTAGGATTAGAGTTTGGGTTAGGGTTCGAGTTAGGGTTAGTTTTTGGGTTAGGGTTAGGGTTAGAATTAGATTAGGGTTAGGTTTAGGTTTAGCGTTTGGGTAAGGGTTAGGGTTAGGGTTAGGGTTAGGCTTAGGGTTAGGGTTAGGGTTTGGTTTAGGGTTAGGGTTTGGGTTAGGGTTAGGGTTAGAGTTTGAGATAGGGTTAGGGTTAGGGTTATGGTTATGGTTAGGGTTAGGGTTAGGATTCGGTTTAGGTTTTGGGTTAGGGTTAGGGTTAGGGTTTGAGTTAGGGTTTGGGTTAGGGTTAGGGTTTGAATTAGGGTTAGGGTTAGGGTTAGGGTTAGGGTTTGGGTTAGGGTAAGGGTTAGTGTTAGAGGTTGGGTTTGTGTTAGGGTTAGGGTTAGGGTTAGGATTAGGGTTAGGGTTTGGATTAGAGTTACAGTTAGGGTTAGGGTTTTGGTTTGGGTTAAGGTTAGGGTTAGGATTTGGGTTAGTATTAGAGTTAGGGTTAGTGTTAGGGTTAGGGTTTGGGTTAGGGTTAGGGTTAGGGTTATGGTTAGGGTTTGAGTTAAGGTTAGGTTAGTGGTAGGGTTAGGGTTTGGGTTAGGGTTAGGTTTAGGGTTAGGGTTTGAGTTTGAGTTAGGTTTAGGCTTAGCATTAGAGTTAAGGTTAGGGTTAGTGTTAGGGTTTGGGTTAGTATTAGGGATAGTGTTAGTGTTAGTGTTAGGGTTTGGGTTAGGGTTAGGGTTAGGGTTAGGGTTTGGGTTATCGTTAGGGTTAGATTTTGGGTTAAGGTTAGGATTAGGATTAGGGTTAGGGTTAGGGTTAGGGTTAGGGTTAGGGTTAGGATTAGGGTTAGGTTTAGGTTTTGGGTTAGGGATAGGGTTAGGTTTAATGTTAGGGTTTTGATTAGGGTTAGGGTTAGGATTAGAGTTAGATTTAGGGTTTTGGTTTTGGTTAATGTTAGGGGTAGGATTTGGGTTAGTGTTAGGGTTAGGGTTAGTGTTAGGGTTTGGGTTTGGGTTATGGTTAGGGTTAGGGTTAGGTTTAGGTTTTTGGTTAGGTTTAGGGTTAAGGTTAGTGTTCGGTTTAGGGTTAGGGTTAGAGTGAAGGTTATGTTTAGGGTATTGTTTAGGGTTAGGGTTTGGGGTTAGTGTTAGGAATAGGGTTAGGGTTAGGGTTAAGGTTAGTGTTATGAATAGGGTTAGGGTTAGGGTTATTGTTAGGGTTTGGGTTAGTGTTTCGGTTAGGGTTAGGGTTCGAGTTAGGGCTAGAGTTTGAGTTAGGTTTAGGGTTAGGGTTAGGGTTTGGGTTAGGGTTTGGGTTAAGGATAGGTTTAGGGTTAGGGTTAGGAATAGGGTTAGGGTTAGTATTTGGGTTAGGGTTAGGGTTAGGATTAGGGTTTAGGTTAGGGTTTGAGTTAGGGTTAGTTTTTGGGTTAGGGTTGGGGTTAGGATTAGGGTTAGGGTTAGGTTTAGGTTTAGGTTTAGGGTTTGGGTAAGGGTTAGGGTGTTGGTTAGGGTTAGGGTTAGGGTTAGGGTTAGGGTTAGGGTTAGGGTTTGGTTTATGGTTAGTGTTATTTTTTGGGTTAGGTTTAGGGTTAGGATAAGGGTTAGGGTTAGGTTTAGGGTTAGGGTTTGGGTTAGGGTTAGGGTTAGTGTTTGAGATAGGGTTAGGGTTAGGGTTATGGTTAGGGTTAGGTTTAGGATTAGGGTTAGGGTTTGGGTTAGGGTTAGGGTTAGTGTTAGAGGTTGGGTTTGTGTTAGGGTTAGGGTTAGGGTTAGGATTAGGGTTAGGGTTAGGGTTAGGATTAGGGTTAGGTTTAGGATTAGAGTTACAGTTAGGGTTAGGGTTTTGGTTTGGGTTAGGGTTAGGGTTAGGGTTTGGGTTAGGGTTAGGGTTAGGATTAGGGTTAGGTTTAGGATTAGAGTTACAGTTAGGGTTAGGGTTTTGGTTTGGGTTAGGGTTAGGGTTAGGATTTGGGTTAGTGTTAGGGTTAGGGTTAGGGTTTGGGTTAGGATTAGGGTTAGGATTAGGGTTAGGTTTAGGATTAGAGTTACAGTTAGGGTTAGGGTTTTGGTTTGGGATAGGGTTAGGGTTAGGATTTGGGTTAGTGTTAGGGTTTGGGTTAGGATTAGGGTTAGGGTTTGAGATAGGGTTAGGGTTTTGGTTAGGGTTAGGGTTAGGGTTAGGCTTAGGGTTAGGGTTTGGTTTAGGGTTAGTGTTATTTTTTGGGTTAGGTTTAGGGTTAGGATAAGGGTTAGGGTTGGGTTTAGGGTTAGGGTTTTGGTTAGGTTTAGGGTTAGTGTTTGAGATAGGGTTAGTGTTAGGGTTATGGTTAGGGTTAGGGTTAGGGTTAGGATTTATTTTAGGTTTTGGGTTAGGGTTAGTGTTAGGGTTAGGGTTTGAGTTAGGGTTAGGGTTAGGGTTAGGGTTAGGGTTAGGGTTAGGGTTTGGGTTAGGGTTAGGGTTAGTGTTAGAGGTTGGGTTTGTGTTAGGGTTAGGGTTAGGTTTAGGATTAGGGTTAGGGTTAGGGTTAGGATTAGGGTTAGGTTTTGGATTAGAGTTACAGTTAGGGTTAGGGTTTTGGTTTGGGTTAGGGTTAGGGTTAGGATTTGGGTTAGTGTTAGGGTTATGGTTAGTGTTAGGGTTAGGGTTTGGGTTAGGGTTAGGGTTAGGGTTTGGGTTAGGGTTAGGTTAGTGTTAGGGTTAGGCTTTGTGTTAGGGTTAGGTTTAGGATTAGATTTTGAGTTTGAGTTAGGTTTAGGCTTAGCTTTAGGGTTAAGGTTAGGGTAAGCGTTATGGTTTGGGTTAGCGTTAGGGATAGGGTTAGGGTTTGGGTTAGGGTTAGGGTTTGGGTTAGGGTTAGGGTTAGGGTTAGGTTTAGGTTTTTGGTTAGGTTTAGGGTTAGGGTTAGGGTTTGGGTTAGGGTTAGGTTTAGCGTGAAGTTTATATTTAGGGTATTGGTTAGGTTTAGCGTTTAGGATTAGGGTTAGGAATAGGTTTAGGGTTAGGGTTAGGGTTAGTGTTAGCAATAGGGTTAGGGTTAGTGTTATTGTTAGGGTTTGGGTTAGTGTTTGGGTTAGGGTTATGGTTCGAATAAGGTTAGAGTTTGAGTTAGCGTTAAGTTTAGGGTTAGGGTTTGTTTTAGGGTATGGGTTAAGGTTAGGTTTAGGGTTAGGATAAGGAATAGGGTTAGTTTTTTGATTAGGGTTAGGGTTAGAATTAGATTAGGGTTAGGTTTAGGTTTAGCGTTTGGGTAAGGGTTAGGGTTAGGGTTAGGGTTAGGCTTAGGGTTAGGGTTAGGGTTTGGTTTAGGGTTAGGGTTTGGGTTAGGGTTAGGGTTAGAGTTTGAGATAGGGTTAGGGTTAGGGTTAGGGTTAGGTTTAGGATTTGAGTTTGAGTTAGGATTAGGGTTAGCATTAGGGTTAAGTTTAGGGTTAGGGTTAGGGTTTGGGTTTCGGTTATGATTAGGGTTAGGGTTAGATTTAGTGATAGTGTTAGGGTTAGGCTTAGTGTTAAGGTTAGTGTTTCGGTTAGGGTTAGGTTTTGGGTTAGGTTTACGATTAGGGTTAAGTTTAGGGTTTGGGTTTGGGTTAGGTTTAAAGTTAGGGATAGGGTTAGGGTTAGGTTTAGGTTTCGCGTTAGGGTTAGGGTTTGGGTTGAAGTTAGTTTTAGGGTTAGGGTTAGGGTTAGGGTTAGGGTTAGGAATAGGGTTAGGGTTAGGGTTAGGAATAGGGTTAGGGTTAGGGTTAGGTTTAGAGTTAGGATTAGGGTTTTGGTTTGGTTTAGGGTTAGGGTTAGGGTTTGGGTTAGTGTTAGGGTTAGTGTTAGTCTTAGTGTTAGTGTTTGGGTTAGGGTTAGGGTTAGGGTTTGGGTTATTGTTAGGGTTAGTTTTTGGATTTAGGGTTAGGGTTACGATTAGGGTTAGGGTTAGATTTAGGGTTTGGGTTTGGGTTAGGGTTAGGGTTAGGTTTAGGGTTTGAGTTAGGGTTAGGTTTAGGATTAGGGTTTGGGTTAGGGTTAGGGTTACGGTTAGGGGTTGTGTTTGTGTTAGGGTTAGAGTTAGGGTTAGGATTAGGGTTAGGTTTTGGTTTTGGGTTAGGGTTAGGGTTAGGTTTAATGTTAGGGTTTTGATTAGGGTTAGGATTAGGATTAGAGTTAGGTTTAGGGTTTTGATTTGGGTTAATGTTAGGGTTAGGATTTGGGTTAGTGTTAGGGTTAGGGTTAGTGTTAGGGTTAGGGTTTGGGTTAGGGTTAGGGTTAGGTTAGGTTTTTGGTTAGGTTTAGGGTTAGGGTTAGGGTTTGGGTTAGGGTTAGGGTTAGCGTGAAGGTTATGTTTAGGGTATTGGTTAGGGTTAGGGTTTGGGGTTAGTGTTAGGAATAGGGTTAGGGTTAGGATTAGGGTTAGGGTTAGGGTTATTGTTAGTTATAGGGTTAGGGTTAGGGTTATTGTTAGGGTTTGGGTTAGTGTTTCTGTTAGGGTTAGGGTTCGTGTTAGGGCTAGAGTTTGAGTTAGGGTTAGGTTTAGGGTTAGGGTTTGGGTTAGGGTTAGGTTTAGGAATAGGGTTAGGGTTAGTGTTTGGGTTAGGGTTAGAGTTAGGATTAGGGTTTGGGTTAGGGTTCGAGTTAGGGTTAGTTTTTGGGTTAGGGTTAGGGTTAGGATTAGGGTTAGGGTTAGGTTTAGGTTTAGGGTTTGGGTAAGGGTTAGGGTTTTGGTTAGGGTTAGGGTTAGGGTTAGGGTTTGGTTTACGGTTAGTGTTATTTTTTGGGTTAGGTTTATGGTTAGGATAAGGGTTAGGGTTAGGTTTAGGGTGAGGGTTTGGGTTAGGGTTAGGGTTAGTGTTTGAGATAGGGTTAGGGTTAGGGTTATGGTTAGGGTTAGGGTTAGGATTAGGGTTAGGGTTTGGGTTAGGGTTAGGGTTAGTGTTAGAGGTTGGGTTTGTGTTAGGGTTAGGGTTAGGGTTAGGATTAGGGTTAGGGTTAGGGTTAGGATTAGGGTTACGTTTAGGATTAGAGTTACAGTTAGGGTTAGGGTTTTGGTTTGGGTTTGGGTTAGGATTTGTGTTAGTGTTAGGGTTAGGGTTAGTGTTAGGGTTAGGGTTTGGGTTAGGGTTAGGGTTAGGGTTATGGGTAAGTTTTGAGTTAGGGTTAGGTTAGTGTTAGGGTTAGGGTTTGGGTTTCGGTTATGATTAGGGTTAGGATTAGGGTTAGTGATAGTGTTAGGGTTAGGCTTAGTGTTAAGGTTAGTGTTTGGGTTAGGGTTAGGTTTAGGTTTGAGGTTTGGTTTAGGGTTAAGGTTAGGGTTAGGGTTTGGGTTTGGGTTAGGTTTAAGGTTAGGGTTTGAGTTAGGTTTGTGGTTACGGTGTCGTTTTGGGTTAGGGTTAGTGTTAGGGTTAGGGATAGGGTTAGGATTAGGGTTAGGGTTAGGTTTAGGGTTAGTGTTAGGGTTTGGTTTAGGGTTAGGGTTAGTGTTAGGTTTAGGTTTTGGGTTAGGTTTAGGGTTAGGGTTATGGTTTGGGTTCGGGTTAGAATTAGGATTAGGGTTAGGGTTAGGTTTAGGGGTTGGTTTTGTGTTAGGGTTAGGGTTAGGGTTAGGATTAGGGTTAGGGTTAGGGTTAGGATTAGGGTTAGGTTCAGGTTTTGGGTTAGGGTTAGGGTTAGGTTTAATGTTAGGGTTTTGATTAGGGTTAGGGTTAGGATTAGAGTTAGGTTTAGAGTTTTGGTTTGGTTTAATGTTAGGGTTAGGATTTGGGTTAGTGTTAGGGTTAGGGTTAGTGTTAGGGTTAGGGTTTGTGTTAGGGTTACGGTTAGGGTTAGGTTTAGGTTTTTGGTTAGGTTTAGGGTTAGGGTTAGGGTTTGGGTTAGGGTTAGGGTTAGCGTGAAGGTTATGTTTAGGGTATTGGTTAGGGTTAGGGTTTAGGGTTAGGGTTAGGAATAGGGTTAGGGTTAGGATTAGGGTTAGGGTTAGGGTTAGGTTTAGTGTTAGGAATAGTGTTAGGGTTATTGTTAGGGTTTGGGTTAGGGTTAGGTTTTGGGTTAGGGTTAGGTTTAGGGGTTGGGTTTGTGTTAGGATTAGGGTTAGGGTTAGGATTAGGGTTAGGGTTAGGGTTAGGATTAGGGTTAGGTTCAGGTTTTGGGTTAGGGTTAGGGTTAGGTTTAATGTTAGGGTTTTGATTAGGGTTAGGGTTAGGATTAGAGTTAGGTTTAGAGTTTTGGTTTGGTTTAATGTTAGGGTTAGGATTTGGGTTAGTGTTAGGGTTAGGGTTAGTGTTAGGGTTAGGGTTTGTGTTAGGGTTACGGTTAGGGTTAGGTTTAGGTTTTTGGTTAGGTTTAGGGTTAGGGTTAGGGTTTGGGTCAGGGTTAGGGTTAGCGTGAAGGTTATGTTTAGGGTATTGGTTATGGTTAGGGTTTAGGGTTAGGGTTAGGAATAGGGTTAGGGTTAGGATTAGAGTTAGGGTTAGGGTTAGGTTTAGTGTTAGGAATAGTGTTAGGGTTATTGTTAGGGTTTGGGTTAGGGTTAGGTTTTGGGTTAGGGTTAGGTTTAGGGTTTTGGTTTGGGTTAATGTTAGGGTTAGGATTTGGGTTAGTGTTAGGGTTAGGGTTAGGGTTAGGGTTCTTGTTAGTGTTTGGGTTAGGTTTAGGGTTCTAATTAGGGTTAGAGTTTGAGTTAGGGTTAAGTTTAGGGTTAGGGTTTGTTTTAGGGTTTGGGTTAAGGTTAGGTTTAGGGTTAGGGTTAGGGTTAGGGTTAGGGTTTGGGTTAGGGTTAGGTTTAGGATTAGAGTTTGGGTTAGGGTTCGAGTTAGGGTTAGTTTTTGGGTTAGGGTTAGGGTTAGGATTAGGGTTAGGGTTAGGGTTAGGGTTAGGGTTAGTGTTAGGAATAGTGTTAGGGTTATTGTTAGGGTTTGGGTTAGGGTTAGGTTTTGGGTTAGGGTTAGGTTTAGGGGTAGGTTTACTTTATGGGTTAGGGTTAGGGTTAGCTTTAGGATTACGGTTAGGGTTAGTGTTAGGGTTAGGGTTTGGGTTAGAGTTAGGGTTTAATTACGATTTGGGTTAGGGTTAGGTTTAGGATTAGGGTTTGGGTTAAGGTTAGGTTTAGGGTTAGGGTTAGGAATAGGGTTAGGGTTAGGGTTAGGGTTAGGGTTACGGTTAGGGTTAGGAATAGGGTTAGGGTTAGGCTTATTGTTAGGGTTTGGGTTAGAGTTTGTGTTAGGGTTAGTTTTAGGTTTTGGGTTCGGTTTAGAATTAGGCTATGGTTTGGGTTTGAGTTAGGGTTAGTGTTAGGGTTAGGGTTAGGGTTTGGGTTAGGGTTAGGGTTAGGTTTAGGGTTGGGTTTGAGTTAGGATTAGGGTTAGCATTAGGGTTAAGGTTAGGGTTAGGGTTAGGTTTTGGGTTTCGGTTATGATTAGGGTTAGGGTAAGGTTAGTGATAGTGTTAGGGTTAGGCTTAGTGTTAAGGTTAGTGTTTGGGTTAGGGTTAGGTTTTGGGTTAGGTTTACGATTAGGGTTAAGTTTAGGGTTTGGGTTTTGGTTAGGTTTAAGGGTAGGGATAGGGTTAGGGTTAGGGTTAGTGTTAGGATTAGAGTTAGGTTTAGGGTTTTGGTTTGGGTTAATGTTAGGGTTAGGATTTGGGTTAGTGTTAGGGTTAGGGTTAGTGTTAGGGTTAGGGTTTGAGTTAGGGTTAGGGTTAGGATTAGGGTTAGGGTTAGATTTAGGGTTAGGGTTTGGGTTAGGGTTAGGGTTAGGGTTAGGGTTTGAGTGAGGGTTAGGTTTAGGTTTGGGGTTTGGGTTAGGGTTAGGGTTAGTGTTAGAGGTTGGGTTTGTGTTAGGGTTAGGGTTAGGGTTAGGATTAGGATTAGGGTTAGGGTTAGGATTAGGGTTACGTTTAGGATTAGATTTACAGTTAGGGTTAGGGTTTTGGTTTGGGTTAGGGTTAGGGTTAGGATTTGGGTTAGTGTTAGGGTTAGGGTTAGTGTTAGGGTTAGGGTTTGGGTTAGGGTTAGGGTTAGGGTTATGGTTAGGGTTTGAGTTAGGGTTAGGTTAGTGTTAGGGTTAGGGTTTGGTTTAGGGTTAGGTTTAGGGTTAGCGTTTGAGTTTCAGTTAGGTTTAGGCTTAGCATTAGGGTTAAGGTTAGGGTTAGTGTTATGGTTTGGGTTAGGGTTAGGGTTAGGGTTAGGGTTAGGGTTTGGAATAGGGTTAGGGTTAGGGTTAGGGTTACAGTTATGGTTAGGAATAGGGTTAGGGTTAGGCTTATTGTTAGGGTTAGTTTTAGGTTTTGGGTTCAGGTTAGAATTAGGGTTATGGTTAGGGTTTGGGTTAGGGTTAGGGTTAGGTTTAGGGTTTGAGTTTGAGTTAGGATTAGGGTTAGCATTAGGGTTAAGGTTATGGTTAGGGTTTGGGTTTCGGTTATGATTAGGGTTAGGATTAGGGTTAGTGATAGTGTTAGGGTTAGGCTTAGTGTTAAGGTTAGTGTTTGGGTTAGGGTTAGGTTTAGGTTTGAGGTTTGGTTTAGGGTTAAGGTTAGGGTTAGGGTTTGGGTTTGGGTTAGGTTTAAGGTTAGCGTTTGAGTTAGGTTTGTGGTTACGGTGTCGTTTTGGGTTAGGGTTAGTGTTAGGGTTAGGGATAGGGTTAGGATTAGGGTTAGGGTTAGGTTTAGGGTTAGTTTTAGGGTTTGGTTTAGGGTTAGGTTTAGTGTTAGGTTTAGGTTTTGGGTTAGGTTTAGGGTTAGGGATATGGTTTGGGTTCGGGTTAGAATTAGGATTAGGGTTAGGGTTAGGTTTAGGGGTTGGGTTTGTGTTAGGGTTAGGGTTAGGGTTAGGATTAGGGTTAGGGTTAGGGTTAGGATTAGGGTTAGGTTCAGGTTTTGGGTTAGGGTTAGGGTTAGGTTTAATGTTAGGGTTTTGATTAGGGTTAGGGTTAGGATTAGAGTTAGGTTTAGAGTTTTGGTTTGGTTTAATGTTAGGGTTAGGATTTGGGTTAGTGTTATGGTTAGGGTTAGTGTTAGGGTTTCTGTTAGGGTTACGGTTAGGGTTAGGTTTAGGTTTTTGGTTAGGTTTAGGGTTAGGGTTAGGGTTTGGGTTAGGGTTAGGGTTAGCGTGAAGGTTATGTTAGGGTATTGGTTAGGGTTAGGGTTTAGGGTTAGGGTTAGGAATAGGGTTAGGGTTAGGATTAGAGTTAGGGTTAGGGTTAGGGTTAGTGTTAGGAATAGTGTTAGGGTTATTGTTATGGTTTGGGTTAGGGTTAGGTTTTGGGTTAGGGTTAGGTTTAGGGGTAGGTTTACTTTATGGGTTAGGGTTAGGGTTAGCTTTAGGATTACGGTTAGGGTTAGTGTTAGGGTTAGGGTTTGGGTTAGAGTTAGGGTTTAATTAGGATTTGGGTTAGGGTTAGGTTTAGGGTTAGGGTTTGGGTTAAGGTTAGGGTTAGGGTTAGGGTTAGGAATAGGGTTAGGGTTAGGGTTAGGGTTAGGGTTACGGTTAGGGTTAGGAATAGGGTTAGGGTTAGGCTTATTGTTAGGGTTTGGGTTAGAGTTTGTGTTAGGGTTAGTTTTAGGTTTTGGGTTCGGGTTAGAATTAGGTTATGGTTAGGGTTTGAATTAGAGTTAGTGTTAGGGTTAGGGTTAGGGTTTGGGTTAGGGTTAGGGTTAGGTTTAGGGTTGGGTTTGAGTTAGGATTAGGGTTAGCATTAGGGTTAAGGTTAGGGTTAGGGTTAGGGTTTGGGTTTCGGTTATGATTAGGGTTAGGGTAAGGTTAGTGATAGTGTTAGGGTTAGGCTTAGTGTTAAGGTTAGTGTTTGGGTTAGGGTTAGGTTTTGGGTTAGGTTTACGATTAGGGTTAAGTTTAGGATTTGGGTTTGGGTTAGGTTTAAGGGTAGGGATAGGGTTAGGGTTAGGGTTAGGTTTAGGATTAGAGTTAGGTTTAGGGTTTTGGTTTGGGTTAATGTTAGGGTTAGGGTTTGGGTTAGTGTTAGGGTTAGGGTTAGTGTTAGGGTTAGGGTTTGGGTTAGGGTTAGGGTTAGGTTTAGGTTTAGGTTTAGGTTTTTGGTTAGTTTTAGGGTTAGGTTTAGGGTTTGGGTTAGGGTTAGGGTTAGCGTGAAGGTTATGTTTAGGGTATTGGTTAGGTTTAGGGTTTAGGGTTAGGGCTAGGAATAGGTTTAGGGTTAGTGTTAGGGTTAGGGTTAGTGTTAGGAATAGGGTTAGGGTTAGGGTTATTGTTAGGGTTTGGGTTAGTGTTTGGGTTAGGGTTAGGGTTCGAATTAGGGTTAGAGTTTGAGTTAGGGTTAAGTTTAGGGTTAGGGTTTGTTTTAGGGTTTGGGTTAAGGTTAGGTTTAGGGTTAGGATAAGGAATAGGGTTAGGGTTAGGGTTTGGGTTAGGGTTAGGTTTAGGATTAGAGTTTGGGTTAGGGTTCGAGTTAGGGTTAGTTTTTGGGTTAGGGTTAGGGTTAGGATTAGGGTTACGGTTAGGGTTAGGGTTAGGGTTAGGGTTAGGGTTAGGGTTAGTGTTAGGAATAGGGTTAGGGTTAGGGTTATTGTTAGGGTTTGGGTTAGGGTTAGGTTTTGGGTTAGGGTTAGGTTTAGGGGTAGGTTTGCTTTTTGGGTTAGGGTTAGGGTTATGTTTAGGATTAAGGTTAGGGTTAGTGTTAGGGTTAGGGTTAGGGTTAGGGTTTGGGTTAGAGTTAGGGTTTGATTAGGGTTTGGGTTAGGGTTTAGGGTTAGGGTTAGGAATAGGGTTAGGGTTAGGATTAGGGTTAGGGTTAGGGTTAGGTTTAGTGTTAGGAATAGTGTTAGGGTTATTGTTAGGGTTTGGGTTAGGGTTAGGTTTTGGGTTAGGGTTAGGTTTAGGGGTAGGTTTACTTTATGGGTTAGGGTTAGGGTTAGCTTTAGGATTACGGTTAGGGTTAGTGTTAGGGTTAGGGTTTGGGTTAGAGTTAGGGTTTAATTAGGGTCTGGGTTAGGGTTAGGTTTAGGGTTAGGGTTTGGGCTAAGGTTAGGGCTAGGGCTAGGGCTAGGAATAGGGTTAGGGCTAGGGCCAGGGCCAGGGTTACGGTTAGGGTTAGGAATAGGGCTAGGGGTAGGCTTATTGTTAGGGTTTGGGTTAGAGTTTGTGTTAGGGTTAGTTTTAGGTTTTGGGTTCGGGTTAGAATTAGGTTATGGTTAGGGTTTGAGTTAGGGTTAGTGTTAGGGTTAGGGTTAGGGTTTGGGTTAGGGTTAGGGTTAGGTTTAGGGTTGGGTTTGAGTTAGGATTAGGGTTAGCATAAGGGTTAAGGTTAGGGTTAGGGTTAGGGTTTGGGTTTCGGTTATGATTAGGGTTAGGGTAAGGTTAGTGATAGTGTTAGGGTTAGGCTTAGTGTTAAGGTTAGTGTTTGGGTTAGGGTTAGGTTTTGGGTTAGGTTTACGATTAGGGTTAAGTTTAGGGTTTGGGTTTTGGTTAGGTTTAAGGGTAGGGATAGGGTTAGGTTTAGGGTTAGGGTTAGGATTAGAGTTAGGTTTAGGGTTTTGGTTTGGGTTAATGTTAGGGTTAGGATTTGGGTTAGTGTTAGGGTTAGGGTTAGTGTTAGGGTTAGGGTTTGGGTTAGGGTTAGGGTTAGGTTTAGGTTTAGGTTTAGGTTTTTGGTTAGTTTTAGGGTTAGGGTTAGGGTTTGGGTTAGGGTTAGGGTTAGCGTGAAGGTTATGTTTAGGGTATTGGTTAGGTTTAGGGTTTAGGGTTAGGGTTAGGAATAGGTTTAGGGTTAGTGTTAGGGTTAGGGTTAGTGTTAGGAATAGGGTTAGGGTTAGGGTTATTGTTAGGGTTTGGGTTAGTGTTTGGGTTAGGGTTAGGGTTCGAATTAGGGTTAGAGTTTGAGTAAGGGTTAAGTTTAGGGTTAGGGTTTGTTTTAGGGTTTGGGTTAAGGTTAGGTTTAGGGTTAGGATAAGGAATAGGGTTAGGGTTAGGGTTTGGGTTAGGGTTAGGTTTAGGATTAGAGTTTGGGTTAGGGTTCGAGTTAGGGTTAGTTTTTGGGTTAGGGTTAGGGTTAGGATTAGGGTTAGGGTTAGGGTTAGGGTTAGCGTTTGGTTTAGGGTTAGTGTTAGGAATAGTGTTAGGGTTATTGTTATGGTTTGGGTTAGGGTTAGGTTTTTGGTTAGGGTTAGGTTTAGAGGTAGGTTTGCTTTTTGGGTTAGGGTTAGGGTTATGTTTAGGATTAAGGTTAGGGTTAGTGTTAGGGTTAGGGTTTGGGTTAGAGTTAGGGTTTGATTAGGGTTTGGGTTAGGGTTAGGTTTAGGGTTAGGGTTTGGGTTAAGGTTACGGTTAGGGTTAGGGTTAGGAATCGGGTTAGGGTTAGGGTTAGGGTTAGGGTTAGGGTTAGGGTTAGGGTTAGGCTTATTGTTAGGGTTTGGGTTAGAGTTTGTGTTAGGGTTAGTTTTAGGTTTTGGGTTCGGGTTAGAATTAGGGTTATGGTTAGGGTTTGGGTTAGGGTTAGTGTTAGGGTTAGGGTTAGGGTTTGGGTTAGGGTTAGGGTTAGGTTTAGGGTTGGGTTTGAGTTAGGATTAGGGTTAGCATTAGGGTTAAGGTTAGGGTTAGGGTTAAGGTTTGGGTTTCGGTTATGATTAGGGTTAGGGTTAGGGTTAGTGATAGTGTTAGGGTTAGGCTTAGTGTTAAGATTAGTGTTTGGGTTAGGGTTAGGTTTTGGGTTAGGTTTACGATTAGGGTTAAGTTTAGGGTTTGGGTTTGGGTTAGGTTTAAGGGTAGGGATAGGGTTAGGGTTAGGGTTAGGGTTAGGATTAGAGTTAGGTTTAGGGTTTCGGTTTGGGTTAATGTTAGGGTTAGGATTTCTGTTAGTGTTAGGGTTAGGGTTAGTGTTAGGGTTAGGGTTTGAGTTAGGGTTAGGGTTAGTGTTAGATTTAGGTTTTTGGTTAGGTTTAGGGTTAGGGTTAGGGTTTGGGTTAGGGTTAGCGTGAAGGTTATGTTTAGGGTATTGGTTAGGTTTAGGGTTTAGGGTTAGGGTTAGGAATAGGTTTAGGGTTAGGGTTAGGATTAGGGTTAGGGTTAGTGTTAGGAATAGGGTTAGGGTTAGGGTTATTGTTAGGGTTTGGGTTAGTGTTTGGGTTAGGGTTAGGGTTCGAATTAGGGTTAGAGGTTGAGTTAATGTTAAGTTTAGGGTTACGGTTTGGTTTAGGGTTATAATAAGGAATAGGGTTAGGGTTAGGGTTTGGTTTACGGTTAGGGTTAGGATTAGAGTTTGGGTTAGGGTTCGAGTTATGGTTAGTTTTTGGGTTTGGGTTAGGGTTAGGATTAGATTAGGGTTAAGTTTAGGTTTAGCGTTTGGGTAAGTGTTAGGGTTAGGGTTAGGGTTAGCGTTTGGTTTAGGGTTAGTGTTAATTTTTGGGTTAGGTTTAGGGTTAGGATAAGTGTTAGGGTTAGGGTTAGGGTTAGGGTTAGGAATAGGGTTAGGGTTAGGCTTATTGTTAGGGTTTGGGTTAGAGTTTGTGTTAGGGTTACTTTGAGATTTTGGATTCGGGTTAGAATTAGGGTTATGGTTAGGGTTTGAGTTAGGGTTAGTGTTAGGGTTAGGGTTAAGGTTAGGGTAAGCGTTAGGGTTAGGGTTCGGTTTAGGGTTTCAGTTTCAGTTAGGATTAGGGTTAGCCTTAGTGATATGTTTAGGGTTAGGGTTAGGGTTTGGGTTTTGTTTATGATTAGGGTTAGGGGTGGGTGTAGTGATAGTGTTAGGGTTAGGCTTAGTGTTAAGGTTAGTGTTTGGGTTAGGGTTTGGTTTTGGGTTAGGTTTACGATTAGGGTTAAGTTTAGGGTTTGGGTTTGGGTTAGGTTTAAGGTTAGGGATAGGGTTAGGGTTAGGTTTAGGGTTCGCGTTAGGGTTAGGGTTTGGGTTAAAGTTAGTTTTAGGGTTAGGGTTAGGGTTAGGGTTAGGGTTAGGAATAGGGTTAGGGTTAGGGTTAGGTTTAGAGTTAGGGTTAGGGTTTTGGTTTGGTTTAGGGTTAGGGTTAGGGTTTGGGTTAGTGTTAGGGTTAGTGTTAGTCTTAGTGTTAGTGTTTGGGTTAGGGTTAGGGTTAGGGTTTGGGTTATTGTTAGGGTTAGTTTTTGGATTTAGTGTTAGGGTTAGGATTAGGGTTAGGGTTAGATTTAGGGTTTGGGTTTGGGTTAGGGTTAGGGTTAGGGTTAGGGTTTGAGTTAGGGTTAGGTTTAGGATTAGGGTTTGGGTTAGGGTTAGGGTTACGGTTAGGGGTTGTGTTTGTGTTAGGCTTAGAGTTAGGGTTAGGATTAGGGTTAGGTTTAGGTTTTGGGTTAGGGTTAGGGTTAGGTTTAATGTTAGGGTTTTGATTAGGGTTAGGATTAGGATTAGAGTTAGGTTTAGGGTTTTGGTTTGGGTTAATGTTAGGGTTAGGATTTGGGTTAGTGTTAGGGTTAGGGTTAGTGTTAGGGTTAGGGTTTGGGTTAGGGTTAGGGTTAGGTTTAGGTTTTTGGTTAGGTTTAGGGTTAGGGTTAGGGTTTGGGTTAGGGTTAGGGTTAGCGTGAAGGTTATGTTTAGGGTATTGGTTAGGGTTAGGGTTTGGGGTTAGTGTTAGGAATAGGGTTAGGGTTAGGATTAGGGTTAGGGTTAGGGTTATTGTTAGTTATAGGGTTAGGGTTAGGGTTATTGTTAGGGTTTGGGTTAGTGTTTCTGTTAGGGTTAGGGTTCGTGTTAGGGCTAGAGTTTGAGTTAGGGTTAGGGTTAGGGTTAGGGTTTGGGTTAGGGTTAGGTTTAGGAATAGGGTTAGGGTTAGTGTTTGGGTTAGGGTTAGGGTTAGGATTAGGGTTTGGGTTAGGGTTCGAGTTAGGGTTAGTTTTTGGGTTAGGGTTAGGGTTAGGATTAGGGTTAGGGTTAGGTTTAGGTTTAGGGTTTGGGTAAGGGTTAGGGTTTTGGTTAGGGTTAGGGTTAGGGTTAGGGTTTGGTTTACGGTTAGTGTTATTTTTTGGGTTAGGTTTATGGTTAGGATAAGGGTTAGGGTTAGGTTTAGGGTGAGGGTTTGGGTTAGGGTTAGGGTTAGTTTTTGAGATAGGGTTAGGGTTAGGGTTATGGTTAGGGTTAGGGTTAGGATTAGGGTTAGGGTTTGGGTTAGGGTTAGGGTTAGTGTTAGAGGTTGGGTTTTTGTAGCGTTAGGGTTAGGGTTAGGATTAGGGTTAGGGTTAGGGTTAGGATTAGGGTTACGTTTAGGATTAGAGTTACAGTTAGTGTTAGGGTTTTGGTTTGGGTTAGGGTTAGGGTTAGGATTTGGGTTAGTGTTAGGGTTAGGGTTAGTGTTAGGGTTAGGGTTTGGGTTAGGGTTAGGGTTAGGGTTATGGTTAGGGTTTGAGTTAGGGTTAGGTTAGTGTTAGGGTTAGGGTTTGGGTTAGGGTTAGGTTTAGGGTTAGCTTTTGAGTTTCAGTTAGGTTTAGGCTTAGCATTAGGGTTAAGGTTAGGGTTAGTGTTATGGTTTGGGTTAGGGTTAGGGTTAGGGTTAGGGTTAGGGTTAGGGTTAGGGTTAGGGTTAGGAATAGGGTTAGGGTTAGGGTTAGGGTTACAGTTAGGGTTAGGAATAGGGCTAGGGTTAGGCTTATTGTTAGGGTTAGTTTTAGGTTTTGGGTTCAGGTTAGAATTAGGGTTATGGTTAGGGTTTGAGTTAGGGTTAGGGTTAGGGTTAGGGTTAGTGTTAGGGTTTGGGTTAGGGTTAGGGTTAGGTTTAGGGTTTGAGTTTGTGTTAGGATTAGGGTTAGCATTAGGGTTAAGGTTAGGGTTAGGGTTTGGGTTTCGGTTATGATTAGGGTTAGGATTAGGGTTAGTGATAGTGTTAGGGTTAGGCTTAGTGTTAAGGTTAGTGTTTGGGTTAGGGTTAGGTTTAGGTTTGGGGTTTGGTTTAGGGTTAAGGTTACGGTTAGGGTTTGGGTTTGGGTTAGGTTTAAGGTTAGGGTTTGAGTTAGGTTTGTGGTTACGGTGTCGTTTTGGGTTAGGGTTAGTGTTAGGGTTAGGGATAGGTTTAGGATTAGGGTTAGGGTTAGGTTTAGGGTTAGAGTTAGGGTTTGGTTTAGGGTTAGGGTTACTGTTAGGTTTAGGTTTTGGGTTACGTTTACGGTTAGGGTTATGGTTTGGGTTCGGGTTAGAATTAGGATTAGGGTTAGGGTTAGGTTTAGGGGTTGGGTTTGTGTTAGGGTTAGGGTTACGGTTAGGATTAGGTTTAGGGTTAGGTTTAGGATTAGGGTTAGGTTCAGGTTTTGGGTTAGGGTTAGGGTTAGGTTTAATGTTAGGGTTTTGATTAGGGTTAGGGTTAGGATTAGAGTTAGGTTTACAGTTTTGGTTTGGTTTAATGTTAGGGTTAGGATTTGGGTTAGTGTTAGGGTTAGGGTTAGTGTTAGGTTTAGGGTTTGTGTTAGGGTTACGGTTAGGGTTAGGTTTAGGTTTTTGGTTAGGTTTAGGGTTAGGGTTAGGGTTTGGGTTAGGGTTAGGGTTAGCGTGAAGGTTATGTTTAGGGTAGTGGTTAGGGTTAGGGTTTAGGGTTAGGGTTAGGAATAGGGTTAGGGTTAGGATTAGGGTTAGGGTTAGGGTTAGGGTTAGTGTTAGGAATAGTGTTAGGGTTATTGTTAGGGTTTGGGTTAGGGTTAGGTTTTGGGTTAGGGTTAGGTTTAGGGTTTTGGTTTGGGTTAATGTTAGGGTGAGGATTTGGGTTAATGTTAGGGTTAGGGTTAGGGTTAGGGTTCTTGCTAGTGTTTGGGTTAGGTTTAGGGTTCTAATTAGGGTTAGAGTTTGAGTTAGGGTTAAGTTTAGGGTTAGGGTTTGTTTTAGGGTTTGGGTTAAGGTTAGGTTTAGGGTTAGGATAAGGAATAGGGTTAGGGTTAGGGTTTGGGTTAGGGTTAGGTTTAGGATTAGAGTTTGGGTTAGGGTTCGAGTTAGGGTTAGTTTTTGGGTTAGGGTTAGGATTAGGGTTAGGATTAGGGTTTGGGTTAGGGTTAGTGTTAGGAATAGTGTTAGGGTTATTGTTAGGGTTTGGGTTAGGGTTAGGTTTTGGGTTAGGGTTAGGTTTAGGGGTAGGTTTACTTTATGGGTTAGGGTTAGGGTTAGCTTTAGGATTACGGTTAGGGTTAGTGTTAGGGTTAGGGTTTGGGTTAGAGTTAGGGTTTAATTACGATTTGGGTTAGGGTTAGGTTTAGGTTTAGGGTTTGGGTTAAGGTTAGGTTTAGGTTTAGGGTTAGGAATAGGGTAAGGGTTAGGGTAAGGGATAGGGTAACGGTTAGGGTTAGGAATAGGGTTAGGGTTAGGCTTATTGTTAGGGTTTGGGTTAGAGTTTGTGTTAGGGTTAGTTTTAGGTTTTGGGTTCGGTTTAGAATTAGGTTATGGTTAGGGTTTGAGTTAGGGTTAGTGTTAGGTTTAGGGTTAGGGTTTGGGTTAGGGTTAGGGTTAGGTTTAGGGTTGGGTTTGAGTTAGGATTAGGGTTAGCATTAGGGTTAAGGTTAGGGTTAGGGTTAGGTTTTGGGTTTCGGTTATGATTAGGGTTAGGGTAAGGTTAGTGATAGTGTTAGGGTTAGGCTTAGTGTTAAGGTTAGTGTTTGGGTTAGGGTTAGGTTTTGGGTTAGGTTTACGATTAGGGTTAAGTTTAGGGTTTGGGTTTTGGTTAGGTTTAAGGGTAGGGATAGGGTTAGGGTTAGGGTTAGTGTTAGGATTAGAGTTAGGTTTAGGGTTTTGGTTTGGGTTAATGTTAGGGTTAGGATTTGGGTTAGTGTTAGGGTTAGGGTTAGTGTTAGGGTTAGGGTTTGAGTTAGGGTTAGGGTTAGGATTAGGGTTAGGGTTAGATTTAGGGTTAGGGTTTGGGTTAGGGTTAGGGTTAGGGTTAGGGTTTGAGTTAGGGTTAGGTTTAGGATTAGGGTTTGGGTTAGGGTTAGGGTTAGGGTTAGGGGTTGTGTTTGTGTTAGGGTTAGAGTTAGGGTTAGGATTAGGGTTAGGTTTAGGTTTTGGTTTAGGGTTAGGGTTAGGTTTAATGTTAGGGTTTTGATTAGGGTTAGGATTAGGATTAGAGTTAGGTTTAGGGTTTTGGTTTGGGTTAATGTTAGGGTTAGGATTTAGGGTTAGGGTTAGGTTTAGGTTTAGGGTTTGGGTAAGGGTTAGGGTTTTGGTTAGGGTTAGGGTTAGGGTTAGGGTTAGGGTTAGTGTTTGAGATAGGGTTAGGGTTAGGGTTATGGTTAGGGTTAGGGTTAGGATTAGGGTTAGGGTTTGGGTTAGGGTTAGGGTTAGTGTTAGAGGTTGGGTTTGTGTTAGGGTTAGGGTTAGGGTTAGGATTAGGATTAGGGTTAGGGTTAGGATTAGGGTTACGTTTAGGATTAGATTTACAGTTAGGGTTAGGGTTTTGGTTTGGGTTAGGGTTAGGGTTAGGATTTGGGTTAGTGTTAGGGTTAGGGTTAGTGTTAGGGTTAGGGTTTGGGTTAGGGTTAGGGTTAGGGTTATGGTTAGGGTTTGAGTTAGGGTTAGGTTAGTGTTAGGGTTAGGGTTTGGTTTAGGGTTAGGTTTAGGGTTAGCGTTTGAGTTTCAGTTAGGTTTAGGCTTAGCATTAGGGTTAAGGTTAGGGTTAGTGTTATGGTTTGGGTTAGGGTTAGGGTTAGGGTTAGGGTTAGGGTTAGGGTTAGGGTTAGGAATAGGGTTAGGGTTAGGGTTAGGGTTACAGTTATGGTTAGGAATAGGGTTAGGGTTAGGCTTATTGTTAGGGTTAGTTTTAGGTTTTGGGTTCAGGTTAGAATTAGGGTTATGGTTAGGGTTTGGGTTAGGGTTACGGTTAGGTTTAGGGTTTGAGTTTGAGTTAGGATTAGGCTTAGCATTAGGGTTAAGGTTATGGTTAGGGTTTGGGTTTCGGTTATGATTAGGGTTAGGATTAGGGTTAGTGATAGTGTTAGGGTTAGGCTTAGTGTTAAGGTTAGTGTTTGGGTTAGGGTTAGGTTTAGGTTTGAGGTTTGGTTTAGGGTTAAGTTTAGGGTTAGGGTTTGGGTTTGGGTTAGGTTTAAGGTTAGGGTTTGAGTTAGGTTTGTGGTTACGGTGTCGTTTTGGGTTAGGGTTAGTGTTAGGGTTAGGGATAGGGTTAGGATTAGGGTTAGGGTTAGGTTTAGGGTTAGTTTTAGGGTTTGGTTTAGGGTTAGGTTTAGTGTTAGGTTTAGGTTTTGGGTTAGGTTTAGGGTTAGGGATATGGTTTGGGTTCGGGTTAGAATTAGGATTAGGGTAAGGGTTAGGTTTAGGGGTTGGGTTTGTGTTAGGGTTAGGGTTAGGGTTAGGATTAGGGTTAGGGTTAGGGTTAGGATTAGGGTTAGGTTCAGGTTTTGGGTTAGGGTTAGGGTTAGGTTTAATGTTAGGGTTTTGATTAGGGTTAGGGTTAGGATTAGAGTTAGGTTTAGAGTTTTGGTTTGGTTTAATGTTAGGGTTAGGATTTGGGTTAGTGTTAGGGTTAGGGTTAGTGTTAGGGTTTCTGTTAGGGTTACGGTTATGGTTAGGTTTAGGTTTTTGGTTAGGTTTAGGGTTAGGGTTAGGGTTTGGGTTAGGGTTAGGTTAGCGTGAAGGTTATGTTATGGTATTGGTTAGGGTTAGGGTTTAGGGTTAGGGTTAGGAATAGGGTTAGGGTTAGGATTAGAGTTAGGGTTAGGGTTAGGGTTAGTGTTAGGAATAGTGTTAGGGTTATTGTTAGCGTTTGGGTTAGGGTTAGGTTTTGTGGTAGGGTTAGGTTTAGGGGTAGGTTTACTTTATGGGTTAGGGGTAGGGTTAGCTTTAGGATTAGGGTTAGGGTTAGTGTTAGTGTTAGGGTTTGGGTTAGAGTTAGGGTTTAATTAGGGTTTGGGTTAGGGTTAGGTTTAGGGTTAGAGTTTGGGGTAAGGTTAGGGTTAGGGTTAGGGTTAGGAATAGGGTTAGGGTTAGGGTTAGGGTTACGGTTAGGGTTAGGAATAGGGTTAGGGTTAGGCTTATTGTTAGGGTTTGGGTTAGAGTTTGTGTTAGGGTTAGTTTTAGGTTTTGGGTTCGGGTTAGAATTAGGTTATGGTTAGGGTTTGAATTAGGGTTAGTGTTAGGGTTAGGGTTAGGGTTTGGGTTAGGGTTAGGGTTAGGTTTAGGGTTGGGTTTGAGTTAGGATTAGGGTTAGCATTAGGGTTAAGGTTAGGGTTAGGGTTAGGGTTAGGGTTAGCGTGAAGGTTATGTTTAGGGTATTGGTTAGGTTTAGGGTTTAGGGTTAAGGCTAGGAATAGGTTTAGGGTTACTGTTAGGGTTAGGGTTAGTGTTAGGAATAGGGTTAGGGTTAGGGTTATTGTTAGGGTTTGGGTTAGTGTTTGGGTTAGGGTTAGGGTTCGAATTAGGGTTAGAGTTTGAGTTAGGGTTAAGTTTAGGGTTAGGGTTTGTTTTAGGGTTTGGGTTAAGGTTAGGTTTAGGGTTAGGATAAGGAATAGGGTTAGGGTTAGGGTTTGGGTTAGGGTTAGGTTTAGGATTAGAGTTTGGGTTAGGGTTCGAGTTAGGGTTAGTTTTTGGGTTAGGGTTAGGGTTAGGATTAGGGTTAGGGTTAGGGTTAGGGTTAGGGTTAGGGTTAGGGTTAGGGTTAGGGTTAGTGTTAGGAATAGGGTTAGGGTTAGGGTTATTGTTAGGGTTTGGGTTAGGGTTAGGTTTTGGGTTAGGGTTAGGTTTAGGGGTAGGTTTGCTTTTTGGGTTAGGGTTAGGGTTATGTTTAGGATTAAGGTTAGGGTTAGTGTTAGGGTTAGGGTTAGGGTTAGGGTTTGGGTTAGAGTTAGGGTTTGATTAGGGTTTGGGTTAGGGTTGAGGGTTAGGGTTAGGAATAGGGTTAGGGTTAGGATTAGGGTTAGGGTTAGGGTTAGGTTTAGTGTTAGGAATAGTGTTAGGGTTATTGTTAGGGTTTGGGTTAGGGTTAGGTTTTGGGTTAGGGTTAGGTTTAGGGGTAGGTTTACTTTATGGGTTAGGGTTAGGGTTAGCTTTAGGATTACGGTTAGGGTTAGTGTTAGGGTTAGGGTTTGGGTTAGAGTTAGGGTTTAATTAGGGTTTGGGTTAGGGTTAGGTTTAGGGTTAGGGTTTGGGTTAAGGTTAGGGTTAGGGTTAGGGTTAGGAATAGGGTTAGGTTTACGGTTAGGGTTAGGGTTACGGTTAGGGTTAGGAATAGGGTTAGGGTTAGGCTTATTGTTAGGGTTTGGGTTAGAGTTTGTGTTAGGGTTAGTTTTAGGTTTTGGGTTCGGGTTAGAATTAGGTTATGGTTAGGGTTTGAGTTAGGGTTAGTGTTAGGGTTAGGGTTAGGGTTTGGGTTAGGGTTAGGGTTAGGTTTAGGGTTGGGTTTGAGTTAGGATTAGGGTTAGCATAAGGGTTAAGGCTAGGGTTAGGGTTAGGGTTTGGGTTTCGGTTATGATTAGGGTTAGGGTAAGGTTAGTGATAGTGTTAGGGTTAGGCTTAGTGTTAAGGTTAGTGTTTGGGTTAGGGTTAGGTTTTGGGTTAGGTTTACGATTAGGGTTAAGTTTAGGGTTTGGGTTTTGGTTAGGTTTAAGGGTAGGGATAGGGTTAGGGTTAGGGTTAGGGTTAGGATTAGAGTTAGTTTTAGGGTTTTGGTTTGGGTTAATGTTAGGGTTAGGATTTGGGTTAGTGTTAGGGTTAGGGTTAGTGTTAGGGTTAGGGTTTGGGTTAGGGTTAGGGTTAGGTTTAGGTTTAGGTTTAGGTTTTTGGTTAGTTTTAGGGTTAGGGTTAGGGTTTGGGTTAGGGTTAGGGTTAGCGTGAAGGTTATGTTTAGGGTATTGGTTAGGTTTAGGGTTTAGGGTTAGGGTTAGGAATAGGTTTAGGGTTAGTGTTAGGGTTAGGGTTAGTGTTAGGAATAGGGTTAGGGTTAGGGTTATTGTTAGGGTTTGGGTTAGTGTTTGGGTTAGGGTTAGGGTTCGAATTAGGGTTAGAGTTTGAGTAAGGGTTAAGTTTAGGGTTAGGGTTTGTTTTAGGGTTTGGGTTAAGGTTAGGTTTAGGGTTAGGATAAGGAATAGGGTTAGGGTTAGGGTTTGGGTTAGGGTTAGGTTTAGGATTAGAGTTTGGGTTAGGGTTCGAGTTAGGGTTAGTTTTTGGGTTAGGGTTAGGGTTAGGATTAGGGTTAGGGTTAGGGTTAGGGTTAGCGTTTGGTTTAGGGTTAGTGTTAGGAATAGTGTTAGGGTTATTGTTATGGTTTGGGTTAGGGTTAGGTTTTGGGTTAGGGTTAGGTTTAGAGGTAGGTTTGCTTTTTGGGTTAGGGTTAGGGTTATGTTTAGGATTAAGGTTAGGGTTAGTGTTAGGGTTAGGGTTTGGGTTAGAGTCAGGGTTTGATTAGGGTTTGGGTTAGGGTTAGGTTTAGGGTTAGGGTTTGGGTTAAGGTTACGGTTAGGGTTAGGGTTAGGAATCGGGTTAGGGTTAGGGTTAGGGTTAGGGTTACGGTTAGGGTTAGGAATAGGGTAAGGGTTAGGCTTATTGTTAGGGTTTGGGTTAGAGTTTGTGTTAGGGTTAGTTTTAGGTTTTGGGTACGGGTTAGAATTAGGGTTATGGTTAGGGTTTGGGTTAGGGTTAGTGCTAGGGTTAGGGTTAGGGTTTGGGTTAGGGTTGGGGTTAGGTTTCGGGTTGGGTTTGAGTTAGGATTAGGGTTCGCGTTAGGGTTAAGGTTAGGGTTAGGCTTAAGGTTTGGGTTTCGGTTATGATTAGGGTTAGGGTTAGGGTTAGTGATAGTGTTAGGGTTAGGCTTAGTGTTAAGATTAGTGTTTGGGTTAGGGTTAGGTTTTGGGTTAGGTTTACGATTAGGGTTAAGTTTAGGGTTTGGGTTTGGGTTAGGTTTAAGGGTAGGGATAGGGTTAGGGTTAGGGTTAGGGTTAGGATTAGAGTTAGGTTTAGGGTTTCGGTTTGGGTTAATGTTAGGGTTAGGATTTCTGTTAGTGTTAGGGTTAGGGTTAGTGTTAGGGTTAGGGTTTGAGTTAGGGTTAGGGTTAGTGTTAGATTTAGGTTTTTGGTTAGGTTTAGGGTTAGGGTTAGGGTTTGGGTTAGGGTTAGCGTGAAGGTTATGTTTAGGGTATTGGTTAGGTTTAGGGTTTAGGGTTAGGGTTAGGAATAGGTTTAGGGTTAGGGTTAGGATTAGGGTTAGGGTTAGTGTTAGGAATAGGGATAGGGTTAGGGTTATTGTTAGGGTTTTCGTTAGTGTTTGGGTTAGGGTTAGGGTTCGAATTAGGGTTAGAGGTTGAGTTAATGTTAAGTTTAGGGTTACGGTTTGGTTTAGGGTTATAATAAGGAATAGGGTTAGGGTTAGGGTTTGGTTTACGGTTAGGGTTAGGAT
Source organism: Eospalax fontanierii (assembly GCA_035773235.1). Lineage (NCBI taxonomy): Eukaryota > Metazoa > Chordata > Mammalia > Rodentia > Spalacidae > Eospalax > Eospalax fontanierii. The sequence goes on along the minus strand of JAJHUQ010000059.1, from coordinate 3,845,806 downwards.
TAGAGTTTGGGTTAGGGTTCGAGTTATGGTTAGTTTTTGGGTTTGGGTTAGGGTTAGGATTAGATTAGGGTTAAGTTTAGGTTTAGCGTTTGGGTAAGTGTTAGGGTTAGGGTTAGGGTTAGCGTTTGGTTTAGGGTTAGTGTTAATTTTTGGGTTAGGTTTAGGGTTAGGATAAGTGTTAGGGTTAGGGTTACGGTTAGGGTTAGGAATAGGGTTAGGGTTAGGCTTATTGTTAGGGTTTGGGTTAGAGTTTGTGTTAGGGTTACTTTGAGATTTTGGATTCGGGTTAGAATTAGGGTTATGGTTAGGGTTTGAGTTAGGGTTAGTGTTAGGGTTATTGTTAGGGTTAGGGTTTGGGTTAGGGTTAGGGTTAGGTTTAGGGTTTGAGTTTGAGTTAGGATTAGGGTTAGCATTAGTGTTAAGTTTAGGGTTAGGGTTAGGGTTTGGGTTTCGTTTATGATTAGGGTTAGGGTTAGGTGTAGTGATAGTGTTAGGGTTAGGCTTAGTGTTAAGGTTAGTGTTTGGGTTAGGGTTTGGTTTTGGGTTAGGTTTACGATTAGGGTTAAGTTTAGGGTTTGGGTTTGGGTTAGGTTTAAGGTTAGGGATAGGGTTAGGGTTAGGTTTAGGGTTCGCGTTAGGGTTAGGGTTTGGGTTAAAGTTAGTTTTAGGGTTAGGGTTAGGGTTAGGGTTAGGGTTAGGAATAGGGTTAGGGTTAGGGTTAGGTTTAGAGTTAGGGTTAGGGTTTTGGTTTGGTTTAGGGTTAGGGTTAGGGTTTGGGTTAGTGTTAGGGTTAGTGTTAGTCTTAGTGTTAGTGTTTGGGTTAGGGTTAGGGTTAGGGTTTGGGTTATTGTTAGGGTTAGTTTTTGGATTTAGTGTTAGGGTTAGGATTAGGGTTAGGGTTAGATTTAGGGTTTGGGTTTGGGTTAGGGTTAGGGTTAGGGTTAGGGTTTGAGTTAGGGTTAGGTTTAGGATTAGGGTTTGGGTTAGGTTTAGGGTTACGGTTAGGGGTTGTGTTTGTGTTAGGGTTAGAGTTAGGGTTAGGATTAGGGTTAGGTTTAGGTTTTGGGTTAGGGTTAGGGTTAGGTTTAATGTTAGGGTTTTGATTAGGGTTAGGATTAGGATTAGAGTTAGGTTTAGGGTTTTGGTTTGGGTTAATGTTAGGGTTAGGATTTGGGTTAGTGTTAGGGTTAGGGTTAGTGTTAGGGTTAGGGTTTGGGTTAGGGTTAGGGTTAGGTTTAGGTTTTTGGTTAGGTTTAGGGTTAGGGTTAGGGTTTGGGTTAGGGTTAGGGTTAGCGTGAAGGTTATGTTTAGGGTATTGGTTAGGGTTAGGGTTTGGGGTTAGTGTTAGGAATAGGGTTAGGGTTAGGATTAGGGTTAGGGTTAGGGTTATTGTTAGTTATAGGGTTAGGGTTAGGGTTAGGGTTATTGTTAGGGTTTGGGTTAGTGTTTCTGTTAGGGTTAGGGTTCGCGTTAGGGCTAGAGTTTGAGTTAGGGTTAGGGTTAGGGTTAGGGTTTGGGTTAGGGTTAGGTTTAGGAATAGGGTTAGGATTAGTGTTTGGGTTAGGGTTAGGGTTAGGATTAGGGTTTGGGTTAGGGTTTGAGTTAGGGTTAGTTTTTGGGTTAGGGTTAGGGTTAGGATTAGGGTTAGGGTTAGGTTTAGGTTTAGGGTTTGGGTAAGGGTTAGGGTTTTGGTTAGGGTTAGGGTTAGGGTTAGGGTTTGGTTTACGGTTAGTGTTATTTTTTGGGTTAGGTTTATGGTTAGGATAAGGGTTAGGGTTAGGTTTAGGGTGAGGGTTTGGGTTAGGGTTAGGGTTAGTGTTTGAGATAGGGTTAGGGTTAGGGTTATGGTTAGGGTTAGGGTTAGGATTAGGGTTAGGGTTTGGGTTAGGGTTAGGGTTAGTGTTAGAGGTTGGGTTTTTGTTAGCGTTAGGGTTAGGGTTAGGATTAGGGTTAGGGTTAGGGTTAGGATTAGGGTTACGTTTAGGATTAGAGTTACAGTTAGGGTTAGGGTTTTGGTTTGGGTTAGGGTTAGGGTTAGGATTTGGGTTAGTGTTAGGGTTAGGGTTAGTGTTAGGGTTAGGGTTTGGGTTAGGGTTAGGGTTAGGGTTATGGTTAGGGTTTGAGTTAGGGTTAGGTTAGTGTTAGGGTTAGGGTTTGGGTTAGGGTTAGGTTTAGGGTTAGCTTTTGAGTTTCAGTTAGGTTTAGGCTTAGCATTAGGGTTAAGGTTAGGGTTAGTGTTATGGTTTGGGTTAGGGTTAGGGTTAGGGTTAGGGTTAGGGTTAGGGTTAGGGTTAGGGTTAGGAATAGGGTTAGGGTTAGGGTTAGGGTTACAGTTAGGGTTAGGAATAGGGTTAGGGTTTGGCTTATTGTTAGGGTTAGTTTTAGGTTTTGGGTTCAGGTTAGAATTAGGGTTATGGTTAGGGTTCGAGTTAGGGTTAGGGTTAGGGTTAGTGTTAGGGTTTGGGTTAGGGTTAGTGTTAGGTTTAGGGTTTGAGTTTGTGTTAGGATTAGGGTTAGCATTAGGGTTAAGGTTAGGGTTAGGGTTTGGGTTTCGGTTATGATTAGGGTTAGGATTAGGGTTAGTGATAGTGTTAGGGTTAGGCTTAGTGTTAAGGTTAGTGTTTGGGTTAGGGTTAGGTTTAGGTTTGGGGTTTGGTTTAGGGTTAAGGTTACGGTTAGGGTTTGGGTTTGGGTTAGGTTTAAGGTTAGGGTTTGAGTTAGGTTTGTGGTTACGGTGTCGTTTTGGGTTAGGGTTAGTGTTAGGGTTAGGGATAGGTTTAGGATTAGGGTTAGGGTTAGGTTTAGGGTTAGAGTTAGGGTTTGGTTTAGGGTTAGGGTTAGTGTTAGGTTTAGGTTTTGGGTTAGGTTTAGGGTTAGGGTTATGGTTTGGGTTCGGGTTAGAATTAGGATTAGGGTTAGGGTTAGGTTTAGGGGTTGGGTTTGTGTTAGGGTTAGGGTTAGGGTTAGGATTAGGTTTAGGGTTAGGTTTAGGATTAGGGTTAGGTTCAGGTTTTGGGTTAGGGTTAGGGTTAGGTTTAATGTTAGGGTTTTGATTAGGGTTAGGGTTAGGATTAGAGTTAGGTTTACAGTTTTGGTTTGGTTTAATGTTAGGGTTAGGATTTGGGTTAGTGTTAGGGTTAGGGTTAGTGTTAGGTTTAGGGTTTGTGTTAGGGTTACGGTTAGGGTTAGGTTTAGGTTTTTGGTTAGGTTTAGGGTTAGGGTTAGGGTTTGGGTTAGGGTTAGGGTTAGCGTGAAGGTTATGTTTAGGGTATTGGTTAGGGTTAGGGTTTAGGGTTAGGGTTAGGAATAGGGTTAGGGTTAGGATTAGGGTTAGGGTTAGGGTTAGGGTAAGTGTTAGGAATAGTGTAAGGGTTATTGTTAGGGTTTGGGTTAGGGTTAGGTTTTGGGTTAGGGTTAGGTTTAGGGGTAGGTTTACTTTATGGATTAGGGTTAGGGTTAGCTTTAGGATTACGGTTAGTGTTAGTGTTAGGGTTAGGTTTTGGGTTAGAGTTAGGGTTTAATTAGGGTTTGGGTTTGGGTTAGGGTTAGGTTTAGGGTTAGGGTTTGGGTTAAGGTTAGGGTTAGGGTTAGGGTTAGGAATAGGGTTAGGGTTAGGGTTAGGGTTAGGGTTACGGTTAGGGTTAGGAATAGGGTTAGGGTTAGGCTTATTGTTAGGGTTTGGGTTAGAGTTTGTGTTAGGGTTAGTTTTAGGTTTTGGGTTCAGGTTAGAATTACGGTTATGGTTAGGGTTTGAGTTAGGGTTAGGGTTAGGGTTAGGGTTAGGGTTAGGGTTAGTGTTAGGGTTTGGGTTAGGGTTAGGGTTAGGTTTAGGGTTTGAGTTTGAGTTAGGATTAGGGTTAGCATTAGGGTTAAGGTTAGGGTTAGGGTTTGGGTTTCGGTTATGATTAGGGTTAGGATTAGGGTTAGTGATAGTGTTAGGGTTAGGCTTAGTGTTAAGGTTAGTGTTTGGGTTAGGGTTAGGTTTGGGGTTTGGTTTAGGGTTAATGTTAGGGTTAGGGTTTGGGTTTGTGTTAGGTTTAAGGTTAGGGTTTGAGTTAGGTTTGTGGTTACGGTGTCGTTTTGGGTTAGGGTTAGTGTTAGGGTTAGGGATAGGGTTAGGATTAGGGTTAGGGTTAGGTTTAGGGTTAGAGTTAGGGTTTGGTTTAGGGTTAGGGTTAGTGTTAGGTTTAGGTTTTGGGTTAGGTTTAGGTCTATGGTTGTGGTTTGGGTTCGGGTTAGAAGTAGGAGAAGGGTTAGGGTTTGGTTTAGGGGTTGGGTTTGTGTTAGGGTTAGGGTTAGAGTAAGGATTAGGGTTAGAGTTAAGGTTAGCATTAGGGTTAGGTTCAGGTTTTGGGTTAGGGTTAGGGTTAGGTTTAATGTTAGGGTGTTGATTAGGGTTAGGGTTAGGATTAGAGTTAGGTTTAGAGTTTTGGTTTGGTTTAATGTTAGGGTTAGGATTTGGGTTAGTGTTAGGGTTAGGGTTAGTGTTAGGGTTAGGGTTTGTGTTAGGGTTACGGTTAGGGTTAGGTTTAGGTTTTTGGTTAGGTTTAGGGTTAGGGTTAGGGTTTGGGTTAGGGTTAGGGTTAGCGTGAAGGTTATGTTTAGGGTATTATTTAGGGTTAGGGTTTAGGGTTAGGGTTAGGAATAGGGTTAGGTTTAGGGTTAGGGTTTGGGTTATCGTTAGGGTTAGTTTTTGGGTTAGGGTTAGGGTTAGGATTAGGGTTAGGGTTAGGGTTAGGGTTAGGGTTAGGATTAGGGTTAGGGTTAGGGTTAGGATTAGGGTTAGGTTTAGGTTTTGGGTTAGGGTTAGGGTTAGGTTTAATGTTAGGGTTTTGATTAGGGTTAGGGTTAGGATTAGAGTTAGGTTTAGGGTTTGGATTTGGGTTAATGTTAGGGTTAGGATTTGGGTTAGTGTTAGGGTTAGGGTTAGTGTTAGGGTTAGGGTTTGTGTTAGGGTTACGGTTAGGGTTAGGTTTAGGTTTTTGGTTAGGTTTAGGGTTAGGGTTAGGGGTTGGGTTAGGGTTAGGGTTAGCGTGAAGGTTATGTTTAGGGTATTGGTTAGGGTTAGGGTTTAGGGTTAGGGTTAGGAATAGGGTAAGGGTTAGGGTTAGGGTTAGGGTTAGGGTTAGTGTTAGGAATAGTGTTAGGGTTATTGTTAGGGTTTGGGTTAGGGTTAGGTTTTGGGTTAGGGTTAGGGTTAGGTTTAGGGTTAGGTTTACTTTTTGGTTTAGGGTTAGGGTTAGGTTTAGGATTACGGTTAGGGTTATTGTTAGGGTTAGGGTTTGGGTTAGAGTTAGGGTTTGATTAGGGTTTGGGTTAGGGTTAGGTTTAGGGTTAGGGTTTGGGTTAAGGTTAGCGTTAGGGTTAGGGTTAGGAATAGGGTTATGGTTAGGGTTAGGGTTACGGTTAGGGTTAGGAATAGGGTTAGGGTTAGGCTTATTGTTAGGGTTTGGGTTAGAGTTTGTGTTAGGGTTAGTTTTAGGTTTTGGGTTCGGGTTAGAATTAGGGTTATGGTTAGGGTTTGAGTTAGGGTTAGTGTTAGGGTTAGGGTTAGGGTTTGGGTTAGGGATAGGGTTAGGTTTAGGGTTTGAGTTTGAGTTAGGATTAGGGTTAGCATTAGGGTTAAGGTTAGAGTTAGGGTTAGGGTTTGGGTTTCGGTTATGATTAGGGTTAGGGTTAGGTTTAGTGATAGTGTTAGTGTTAGGCTTAGTGTTAAGGTTAGTGTTTGGGTTAGGGTTAGGTTTTGGGTTAGGTTTACGATTAGGGTTAAGTTTAGAGTTTGGGTTTGAGTTAGGTTTAAGGTTAGGGATAGGGTTAGGGTTAGGTTTAGGGTTCGCGTTAGGGTTAGGGTTTGGGTTAAAGTTAGTTTTAGGGTTAGGTTTAGGGTTAGGGTTAGGGTTAGGAATAGGGTTAGGGTTAGGGTTAGGATAACAGTTAGGGTTAGGGTTTTGCTTTGGTTTAGGGTTAGGGTTAGGGTTTGGGTTAGTGTTAGTGTTAGTGTTAGTGTTAGTGTTAGGGTTTGGGTTAGGGTTAGGGTTACTGTGAAGGTTATGTTTAGGGTATTGGTTAGGGTTAGTGTTTAGGGTTAGGGTTAGGAATAGGGTTAGGGTTAGGGTTAGGGTTAGGGTTAGGGTTAGGATTAGGGTTAGGGTTATGGTTAGGGTTTGAGTTAGGGTTAGTGTTAGGGTTAGGGTTAGGGCTTGGATTAGGGTTAGGGTTAGGGTTAGGGTTAGGGTTAGGGTTAGGATTAGGGTTAGGGTTATGGTTAGGGTTTGAGTTAGGGTTAGTGTTAGGGTTAGGGTTAGGTTTTGGGTTAGGGATAGGGTTAGGTTTAGGGTTTGAGTTTGAGTTAGGATTAGGGATAGCATTAGGGTTAAGGTTAGGGTTAGGGTTAGGGTTTGGGTTTCGGTTATGATTAGGGTTAGGATTAGGTTTAGTGATAGTGTTAGTGTTAGGCTTAGTGTTAAGGTTAGTGTTTGGGTTAGGGTTAGGTTTTGGGTTAGGTTTACGATTAGGGTTAAGTTTAGAGTTTGGGTTTGGGTTAGGTTTAAGGTTAGGGATAGGGTTAGGGTTAGGGTTAGGTTTAGGGTTCGCGTTAGGGTTAGGGTTTGGGTTAAAGTTAGTTTTAGGGTTAGGGTTAGGGTTAGGGTTAGGGTTAGGAATAGGGTTAGGGTTAGGGTTAGGATAAGAGTTAGGGTTAGGGTTTTGGTTTGGTTTAGGGTTAGGGTTAGGGTTAGGGTTTGGGTTAGTGTTAGGGTTAATGTTAGTGTTTGGGTTAGGGTTAGGGTTAGGGTTAGGGTTAGGGTTTGGGTTATTGTTAGGGTTAGTTTTTGTGTTAGGGTTAGGGTTAGGATTAGGGTTAGGGTTAGATTTAGGGTTAGTGTTTGGGTTAGGGTTAGGGTTAGGGTTAGGGTTAGGGTTTGAGTTAGCGTTAGGTTTAGGATTAGGGTTTTGGTTAGGGTTAGGGTTAGGGTTAGTGATTGGGTTTGTGTTAGGGTTAGAGTTAGGGTTAGGATTAGGGTTAGGGTTAGGCTTAGGATTAGGGTTAGGTTTAGGTTTTGGGTTAGGGTTAGGGTTAGGTTTAATGTTAGGGTTTTGATTAGGGTTAGGATTAGGATTAGAGTTAGGTTTAGGGTTTTGGTTTGGGTTAATGTTAGGGTTAGGATTTGGGTTAGTGTTATGGTTAGGGTTAGTGTCAGGGTTAGGGTTTGGGTTAGGGTTAGGGTTAGGGTTAGGGTTTGTGTTAGGGTTAGGGTTAGGGTTAGGGTTTGGGTTAGGGTTAGCGTGTGGGTTATGATTAGGTTATTGGTTAGGGTTAGGGTTTAATGTTAGGGTTAGGAATAGGGTTAGGGTTAGGGTTAGGGTTAGGGTTAGGGTTAGGAATAGGGTTAGGGTTAGGGTTATTGTTAGGGTTTGGGTTAGGTTTTGGATTAGGGTTAGGTTTAGGTTTTGGGTTAGGGTTAGAGTTAGGGTTAGAGTTTGATTTAGGGTTTGGGTTACGGTTAGGTATAGCGTTTGGGTTAGGGTTTAGGGTTAGGGTTTGGGTTAGGGTTGTGTTAAGGTTAGGTTTAGGGTTATGGTTAGGAATAGGGTTATGGTTAGGGTTAGGGTTAGGGTTAGGGTTAGGATTAGTGTTTGGGTTAAGTTTCGGGTTAGGGTTAGTTTTTGGGTTAGGGTTAGGGTTAGGATTAATGTTAGGGTTAGATTTAGGTTTAGGGTTTGGGTAAGGGTTAGGGTTTGGGTTAGGGTTAGGGTTAGGGTTAGGGTTAGGGTTTGGTTTAGGGTTAGTGTTATATTGTGGGTTATGTTTAGGGTTAGGATAAGGGTTAGGGTTAGGGTTAGGGTTAGCGTTTGGGTTAGGGTTACGGTTAGGGTTTCAGTTAGGGTTAGGGTTAGGGTTAGGGTTAGGGTTAGGGTTAGGGTTAGGATTAGAGTTAGGGTTAGTGTTAGGGTTTGGGTTAGTGTTAGGGTTAGTGTTAGTGTTAGTGTTAGGGTTTGGGTTAGGGTTAGGGTTAGGGTTAGGGTTTGGGTTATCGTTAGGGTTAGTTTTTGGGTTAGGGTTAGGGTTAGGATTAGGGTTAGGGTTAGGGTTAGGGTTAGGATTAGGGTTAGGGTTAGGGTTAGGATTAGGGTTAGGTTTAGGTTTTGGGTTAGGGTTAGGGTTAGGTTTAATGTTAGGGTTTTGATTAGGGTTAGGGTTAGGATTAGAGTTAGGTTTAGGGTTTGGATTTGGGTTAATGTTAGGGTTAGGATTTGGGTTAGTGTTAGGGTTAGGGTTAGTGTTAGGGTTAGGGTTTGTGTTAGGG
>JAJHUQ010000059.1:3817500-3835000 GCA_035773235.1 Eospalax fontanierii | reverse complement strand
AGGGTTTGGGTTAGAGTTAGGTTTTGATTAGGGTTTGGGTTAGGGTTAGGTTTAGGGTTAGGGTTTGGGTAAAGGTTAGGTTTAGGGTTAGGGTTAGGAATAGGGTTAGGGTTAGGGTTAGGGTTAGGGTTAGGGTTACGGTTAGGGTTAGGGTTAGGGTTACGGTTAGGGTTAGGAATAGGGTTAGGGTTAGGGTTATTGTTAGGGTTTGGATTAGAGTTTGTGTTAGGGTTAGTTTTAGGTTTTGGGTTCCGGTTAGAATTAGGGTTATGGTTAGGGTTTGAGTTACGGTTAGTGTTAGGGTTACGGTTAGGGTTTGGGTTAGGGTTAGGGTTAGGGTTAGGGTTAGGGTTAGGGTTAGGGTTAGCGTGAAGGTCATGTTTAGGGTATTGGTTAGGGTTAGGGTTTAGGGTTAGGGTTAGGAATAGGGTTAGGGTTAGGGTTAGTGTTAGGCTTAGGGTTAGGGTTAGTGTTAGGAATAGTGTTAGGGTTATTGTTAGGGTTTGGGTTAGGGTTAGGTTTTGGGTTAGGTTTAGGTTTAGGGTTAGGTTTACTTTTTGGGTTAGGGTTAGGGTTAGGTTTAGGATTACGGTTAGGGTTAGTGTTAGGGTTAGGGTTTGGGTTAGAGTTAGGTTTTGATTAGGGTTTGGGTTAGGATTAGGTTTAGGGTTAGGGTTTGGGTTAAGGTTAGGGTTAGGGTTAGGGTTAGGAATAGGGTTAGGGTTAGGGTTAGGGTTACGGTTAGGGTTAGGAATAGGGTTAGGGTTATGCTTATTGTTAGGGTTTGGGTTAGAGTTTGTGTTAGGGTTAGTTTTAGGTTTTGTGTTCGGTTTAGAATTAGGGTTATGGTTAGGGTTTGAGTTAGGGTTAGTGTTAGGGTTAGGGTTAGGGTTTGGGTTAGGGTTAGGGTTAGGTTTAGGGTTGGGTTTGAGTTAGGATTAGGGTTTACATTAGGGTTAAGGTTAGGGTTAGGGTTAGGGTTTGGGTTTCGGTTATGATTAGGGCTAGGGTTAGGGTTAGTGATAGTGTTAGGGTTAGGCTTCGTGTTAAGGTTAGTGTTTGGATTAGGGTTAGGTCTTGGGTTAGGTTTACGATTAGGGTTAAGTTTAGGGTTTGGTTTGGGTTAGGTTTAAGGTTAGGGATAGGGTTAGGGTTAGGTTTAGGGTTCGCATGAGGGTTAGGGTTTGGGTTAAAGATAGGTTTAGGGTTAGGGTTAGGGTTAGGGTTAGGGTTAGGGTTAGGGTTAGGGTTAGGAATAGGGTTAGGGTTAGGGTTAGGATTAGAGTTAGGGTTAGGGTTTTGGTTTGGTTTAGGGTTATTGTTAGGGTTTGGGTTAGTGTTAGTGTTAGTGTTAGTGTTAGTGTTAGGGTTTGGGTTAGGGTTAGGGTTAGGGTTAGGGTTTGGGTTATTGTTAGGGTTAGTTTTTGGGAGTAGGGTTAGAGTTAGGATTAGGGTTAGGGTTAGATGTAGGGTTAGGGTTTGGGTTAGGGTTAGGATTAGGGTTAGGGTTTGAGTTAGGGTTAGGTTTAGGGTTAGGGTTTTGTTTAGGGTTAGGGTTAGGGTTAGGGGTTGGGTTTGTGTTAGGGTTAGAGTTAGGGTTAGGATTAGGGTTAGGGTTAGGGTTAGGATTAGGGTTAGGTTTAGGTATTGGGTTAGGGTTAGGGTGAGGTTTAATGTTAGGGTTTTGATTAGGGTTAGGGTTAGGATTAGAGTTAGGTTTAGGGTTTTGGTTTGGGTTAATGTTAGGGTTAGGATATGGGTTAGTGTTAGGGTTAGGGTTAGTGTTAGGGTTAGGGTTTGGGTTAGGGTTAGGGTTAGGGTTAGGGTTAGGGTTAGGGTTAGGGTTAGGTTTATGTTGTTGGTTAGGTTTAGGGTTAGCGTTAGGGTTTGGGTTAGGGTTAGGGTTAGCGTGAAGGTTATGTTTAGGGTATTGGTTAGGTTTAGGGTTTAGGGTTAGGGTTAGGAATAGGTTTAGGGTTAGGGTTAGGGTTAGGGTTAGTGTTAGGAATAGGGTTAGGGTTAGGGTTATTGTTAAGGTTTCGGTTAGGGTTAGGGTTCGAATTAGGGTTAGAGTTTGAGTTAACGTTAAGTTTAGGGTTAGGGTTTGTTTTAGGGTTTGGCTTAAGGTTAGGTTTAGGGTTAGGATTAGGAATAGGGTTAGGGTTAGGGTTTGGGTTAGGGTTAGGTTTAGGATTAGAGTTTGGGTTAGGGTTCGAGTTAGGGTTAGTTTTTGGGTTAGGGTTAGGGTTAATGTTAGGAATAGGGTTAGGGTTAGGGTTTGGGTTAGGGTTAGGGTTAGGATTAGGGTTTGGGTTAGGGTTCGAGTTAGGGTTAGTTTTTGGGTTAGGGTTAGGGTTAGGGTTTGGGTTAGGGTTAGGGTTAGGTTTAGGGTTGGGTTTGAGTTATGATTAGGGTTAGCATTAGGATTAAGGTTAGGGTTAGGTTTAGGGTTTGGGTTTCGGTTATGATTAGGGTTAGGGTTAGGGTTAGTGATAGTGTTAGGGTTAGGCTTAGTGTTAAGATTAGTGTTTGTGTTAGGGTTAAGTTTAGGGTTAGGGTTTGTTTTAGGGTTTGGGTTAAGGTTAGGTTTAGGGTAAGGATAAGGAATAGGGTTAGGGTTAGGGTTTGGGTTAGGGTTAGGTTTATGATTAGAGTTTGGGTTAGGGTTCGAGTTAGGGTTAGTTTTTGGGTTAGGGTTAGGGTTAGGATTAGGGTTAGGGTTAGGGTTAGGGTTAGGGTTAGGGTTAGGGTTAGTGTTAGGAATAGGGTTAGGGTTAGGGTTATTGTTAGGGTTTGGGTTAGGGTTAGGTTTTGGGTTAGGGTTAGGTTTAGGGGTAGGTTTGCTTTTTGGGTTAGAGTTAGGGTTATGTTTAGGATTACGGTTAGGGTTAGTGTTAGGGTTAGGGTTTGGGTTAGAGTTAGGGTTTGATTAGGGTTTGGGTTAGGGTTAGGTTTAGGGTTAGGGTTTGGGTTAGGTTACGGTTAGGGTTAGGGTTATGAATCGGGTTAGGGTTAGGGTTAGGGTTAGGGTTACGGTTAGGGTTAGGAATAGGGTTAGGGTTAGGCTTATTGTTAGGGTATGGGTTAGAGTTTGTGTTAGGGTTAGTTTTAGGTTTTGGGTTCGGGTTAGAATTAGGGTTATGGTTAGGGTTTGAGTTAGGGTTAGTGTTAGGGTTAGGGTTAGGTTTTGGGTTAGGGTTATGGTTAGTTTTAGGGTTGGGTTTGAGTTAGGATTAGGGTTAGCATTAGGGTTAAGGTTAGGGTTAGGGTTAGGGTTTGGGTTTCGGTTATGATTAGGGTTAGGGTTAGGGTTAGTGATAGTGTTAGGGTTAGGCTTAGTGTTAAGATTAGTGTTTGGGTTAGGGTTAGGTTTTGGGTTAGGTTTACGATTAGGGTTAAGTTTAGGGTTTGGGTTTGGGTTAGGTTTAAGGGTAGGGATAGGGTTAGGGTTAGGGTTAGGGTTAGGATTAGAGTTAGGTTTAGGGTTTCGGTTTGGGTTAATGTTAGGGTTAGGATTTGGGTTAGTGTTAGGGTTAGGGTTAGTGTTAGGGTTAGGGTTTGAGTTAGGGTTAGGGTTAGTGTTAGGTTTAGGTTTTTGGTTAGGTTTAGGGTTAGGGTTAGGGTTTGGGTTAGGGTTAGCGTGAAGGTTATGTTTAGGGTATTGGTTAGGTTTAGGGTTTAGGGGTAGGATTAGGAATAGGTTTAGGGTTAGGGTTAGGGTTAGGGTTAGTGTTAGGAATAGGGTTAGGGTTAGGGTTATTGTTAGGGTTTGGGTTAGTGTTTGGGTTAGGGTTAAGTTTCGAATTAGGGTTAGAGTTTGAGTTAGGGTTAAGTTTAGGGTTACGGTTTGTTTTAGGGTTTGGGTTAAGGTTAGGTTTAGGGTTAGGATAAGGAATAGGGTTAGGGTTAGGGTTTGGTTTACGGTTAGGTTTAGGATTAGAGTTTGGGTTAGGGTTCGAGTTAGGGTTAGTTTTTGGGTTAGGGTTAGGGTTAGGATTAGATTAGGGTTAAGTTTAGGTTTAGCGTTTGGGTAAGGGTTAGGGTTAGGGTTAGGGTTAGCGTTTGGTTTAAGGTTAATGTTATTTTTTGGGTTAGGTTTAGGGTTAGGATAAGGGTTAGGGTTAGGTTTAGGGTTAGGGTTTGGTTTAGGGTTAGGGTTAGTGTTTTTTAATTAGGGTTAGTGTTAGGGTTAGGTTAGGGTTACGGTTAGGATTTGGGTTAGGGTTTGGGTTAGGGTTAGGGTTAGGTTTAGGGTTAGGTTTACGGTTTGGGTTAGGGTTTGGGTTAAGGTTAGGTTTAGGGTTAATGTTCGGAATAGGGTTAGGGTTAGGGTTTGGGTTAGGATTAGGTTTGGGTAAGGGTTCGAGTTAGGGTTAGTTTTTGGGTTAGGGTTAGGGTTAGGGTTAGGGTTTGTGTTAGGGTTAGGGTTAGGGTTAGGGTTTGGGTTAGGGTTAGCGTGAGGGTTATGATTAGGTTATTGGTTAGGGTTAGGGTTTAATGTTAGGGTTAGGAATAGGGTTAGGGTTAGGGTTAGGGTTAGGGTTAGTGTTAGGAATAGGGTTAGGGTTAGGGTTATTGTTAGGGTTTGGGTTAGGTTTTGGATAAGGGTTAGGTTTAGGTTTTGGGTTAGGTTTAGAGTTAGGGTTAGAGTTTGATTTAGGGTTAGGGTTAGGGTTAGGGATAGGGTGTGGGTTAGGGTTTAGGGTTAGGGTTTGGGTTAGGGTTTGGGTTAAGGTTAGGTTTAGGGTTATGGTCAGGAATAGGGTTATGGTTAGGGTTTGGGTTAGGGTTAAGGTTAGGATTAGTGTTTGGGTTAAGTTTCGAGTTAGGGTTAGTTTTTATGTTAGGGTTAGGGTTAGGATTAGGGTTAGGGTTAGATTTAGGTTTAGGGTTTGGGTAAGGGTTAGGGTTTGGGTTAGGGTTAGGGTTAGGGTTAGGGTTAGGGTTAGGGTTAGGGTTTGGGTTATTGTTAGGGTTCGTTTTTGGGTTAGGGTTAGGGTTAGGGTTAGGGTTAGGTTTTTGGTTAGGTTTAGGGTTAGGGTTAGGGTTTGAGTTAGGGTTAGGGTTAGCGTGAAGGTTATGTTTAGGGTATTGGTTAGGGTTAGGGTTTAGGGTTAGGGTTAGGAATAGGGTTAGGTTTAGGATTAGGGTTAGGGTTAAGGTTAGGGTTAGTGTTAGGATTAGTGTTAGGGTTATTGTTAGGGTTTGGGTTAGGGTTAGGTTTTGGGTTAGGGTTAGGTTTAGGGGTAGGTTTACTTTTTGGGTTAGGGTTAGGGTTAGCTTTAGGATTACGGTTAGGGTTAGTGTTAGGGTTAGGGTTTGGGTTAGAGTTAGGATTTGATTAGGGTTTGGGTTAGGGCTAGGTTTAAGGTTAGGGTTTGGGTTAAGGTTAGGGTTAGGGTTAGGGTTAGGAATAGGGTTAGGGTTAGGGTTAGGGTTAGGGTTAGGGTTACGGTTAGGGTTAGGAATAGGGTTAGGGTTAGGCTTATTGTTAGGGTTTGGGTTAGTGTTTGTGATAGGGTTAGTTTTAGGTTCTCGGCTCGGGATAGAATAAGGTTATGGTTAGGTTTTGAGTTAGGGTTAGTGTAAGGGTTAGGGTAAGGGCTTGGGTTAGGGTTAGGGTTAGGTTTAGGGTTGGGTTTGAGTTAGGATTAGGGTTATCATTAAGGTTAAGGTTAGGGAAAGGGTTAGGGTTTGTGTTTCGGTTATGATTAGGGTTAGGGTTAGGGTTAGTGATAGTGTTAGGTTTAGGCTTAGTGTTAAGGTTAGTGTTTGGGTTAGGGTTAGGTTTTGGGTTAGGTTTACGATTAGGGTTAAGTTTAGGGTTTGGGTTTGGGTTAGGTTTAAGGGTAGGGATAGGGTTAGGGTTAGGGTTAGGGTTAGGATTAGAGTTAGGTTTAGGGTTTTGGTTTGGCTTAATGGTAGGGTTAGGATTTGGTTTAGTGTTAGGGTTAGGGTTTGGGTTAGGGTTAGGGTTATGTTTAGGTTTAGGTTTAGGTTTTTGGTTAGTTTTAGGGTTAGGGTTAGGGTTTGGGTTAGGGTTAGGGTTAGCGTGAAGGTTATGTTTAGGGTATTGTTTAGGTTTAGGGTTTAGGGTTAGTGTTAGGAATAGGTTTAGGGTTAGTGTTAGGGTTAGGGTTAGTGTTAGGAATAGGGTTAGGGTTAGGGTTATTGTTAGGGTTTGGGTTAGTGTTTGAGTTAGGGTTAGGGGTCGAATTAGGGTAAGAGTTTGAGTTAGGGTTAAGTTTAGGGTTAGGGTTTGTTTTAGGGTTTGGGTTAAGGTTAGGTTTAGGGTTAGGATAAGGAATAGGGTTAGTGTTAGGGTTTGGGTTAGGGTTAGGTTTAGGATTAGAGTTTGGGTTAGGGTTCGAGTTAGGGTTAGGGTTAGGATTAGGGTTAGGGTTAGGATTAGGGTTAGGGTTAGGGTTAGGGTTAGTGTTAGGAATAGGGTTAGGGTTAGGGTTATTGTTAGGGTTTTGGTTAGGGTTAGTTTTTGGGTTAGGGTTAGGGTTAGGATTAATGTTAGGGTTAGATTTAGGTTTAGGGTTTGGGTAAGGGTTAGGGTTTGGGTTAGGGTTAGGGTTAGGGTTAGGGTTAGGGTTTGGTTTAGGGTTAGTGTTATATTGTGGGTAAGGTTTAGGGTTAGGATAAGGGTTAGGGTTAGGGTTAGGGTTAGCGTTTGGGTTAGGGTTACGGTTAGGGTTTCAGTTAGGGTTAGGGTTAGGATTAGGGTTAGGGTTAGGGTTAGGGTTAGGATTAGAGTTAGGGTTAGTGTTAGGGTTTGGGTTAGTGTTAGGGTTAGTGTTAGTGTTAGTGTTAGGGTTTGGGTTAGGGTTAGGGTTAGGGTTAGGGTTTGGGTTATCGTTAGGGTTAGTTTTTGGGTTAGGGTTAGGGTTAGGATTAGGGTTAGGGTTAGGGTTAGGGTTAGGATTAGGGTTAGGGTTAGGGTTAGGATTAGGGTTAGGTTTAGGTTTTGGGTTAGGGTTAGGGTTAGGTTTAATGTTAGGGTTTTGATTAGGGTTAGGATTAGGATTAGAGTTAGGTTTAGGGTTTGGATTTGGGTTAATGTTAGGGTTAGGATTTGGGTTAGTGTTAGGGTTAGTGTTAGTGTTAGGGTTAGGGTTTGTGTTAGGGTTACGGTTAGGGTTAGGTTTAGGTTTTTGGTTAGGTTTAGGGTTAGGGTTAGGGGTTGGGTTAGGGTTAGGGTTAGCGTGAAGGTTATGTTTAGGGTATTGGTTAGGGTTAGGGTTTAGGGTTAGGGTTAGGAATAGGGTAAGGGTTAGGGTTAGGGTTAGGGTTAGGGTTAGTGTTAGGAATAGTGTTAGGGTTATTGTTAGGGTTTAGGTTAGGGTTAGGTTTTGGGTTAGGGTTAGGGTTAGGTTTAGGGTTAGGTTTACTTTTTGGTTTAGGGTTAGGGTTAGGTTTAGGATTACGGTTAGGGTTATTGTTAGGGTTAGGGTTTGGGTTAGAGTTAGGGTTTGATTAGGGTTTGGGTTAGGGTTAGGTTTAGGGTTAGGGTTTGGGTTAAGGTTAGCGTTAGGGTTAGGGTTAGGAATAGGGTTATGGTTAGGGTTAGGGTTACGGTTAGGGTTAGGAATAGGGTTAGGGTTAGGCTTATTGTTAGGGTTTGGGTTAGAGTTTGTGTTAGGGTTAGTTTTAGGTTTTGGGTTCGGGTTAGAATTAGGGTTATGGTTAGGGTTTGAGTTAGGGTTAGTGTTAGGGTTAGGGTTAGGGTTTGGGTTAGGGATAGGGTTAGGTTTAGGGTTTGAGTTTGAGTTAGGATTAGGGTTAGCATTAGGGTTAAGGTTAGGGTTAGGGTTAGGGTTTGGGTTTCGGTTATGATTAGGGTTAGGGTTAGGTTTAGTGATAGTGTTAGTGTTAGGCTTAGTGTTAAGGTTAGTGTTTGGGTTAGGGTTAGGTTTTGGGTTAGGTTTACGATTAGGGTTAAGTTTAGAGTTTGGGTTTGGGTTAGGTTTAAGGTTAGGGATAGGGTTAGGGTTAGGTTTAGGGTTCGCGTTAGGGTTAGGGTTTGGGTTAAAGTTAGTTTTAGGGTGAGGGTTAGGGTTAGGGTTAGGGTTAGGAATAGGGTTAGGGTTAGGGTTAGGATAACAGTTAGGGTTAGGGTTTTGGTTTGGTTTAGGGTTAGGGTTAGGGTTTGGGTTAGTGTTAGTGTTAGTGTTAGTGTTAGGGTTTGGGTTAGGGTTAGGGTTACTGTGAAGGTTATGTTTAGGGTATTGGTTAGGGTTAGTGTTTAGGGTTAGGGTTAGGAATAGGCTTAGGTTTAGGGTTAGGGTTAGGGTTAGGGTTAGGATTAGGGTTAGGGTTATGGTTAGGGTTTGAGTTAGGGTTAGTGTTAGGGTTAGGGTTAGGGTTTGGATTAGGGTTAGGTTTAGGGTTAGGGTTAGGGTTAGGGTTAGGATTAGGGTTAGGGTTATGGTTAGGGTTTGAGTTAGGGTTAGTGTTAGGGTTAGGGTTAGGTTTTGGGTTAGGGATAGGGTTAGGTTTAGGGTTTGAGTTTGAGTTAGGATTAGGGATAGCATTAGGGCTAAGGTTAGGGTTAGGGTTAGGGTTTGGGTTTCGGTTATGATTAGGGTTAGGGTTAGGTTTAGTGATAGTGTTAGTGTTAGGCTTAGTGTTAAGGTTAGTGTTTGGGTTAGGGTTAGGTTTTGGGTTAGGTTTACGATTAGGGTTAAGTTTAGAGTTTGGGTTTGGGTTAGGTTTAAGGTTAGGGATAGGGTTAGGGTTAGCGTTAGGTTTAGGGTTCGCGTTAGGGTTAGGGTTTGTGTTAAAGTTAGTTTTAGGGTTAGGGTTAGGGTTAGGGTTAGGGTTAGGAATAGGGTTAGCGTTAGGGTTAGGATAAGAGTTAGGGTTAGGGTTTTGGTTTGGTTTAGGGTTAGGGTTAGGGTTAGGGTTTGGGTTAGTGTTAGGGTTAGTTTTTGGGTTAGGGTTAGGGTTAGGATTAGGCTTAGGGTTAGATTTAGGGTTAGTGTTTGGGTTAGGGTTAGGGTTAGGGTTAGGATTTGAGTTAGGGTTAGGTTTAGGATTAGGGTTTTGGTTAGGGTTAGGGTTAGGGTGAGTGATTGGGTTTGTGTTAGGGTTAGAGTTAGGGTTAGGATTAGGGTTACGGTTAGGGTTAGGATTAGGGTTAGGTTTAGGTTTTGGGTTAGGGTTAGGGTTAGGTTTAATGTTAGGGTTTTGATTAGGGTTAGGATTAGGATTAGAGTTAGGTTTAGGGTTTTGGTTTGGGTTAATGTTAGGGTTAGGATTTGGGTTAGTGTTATGGTTAGGGTTAGTGTTAGGGTTAGGGTTTGGGTTAGGGTTAGGGTTAGGGTTAGGTTTAGGTTTTTGGTTAGTTTTATGGTTAGGGTTAGGGTTTTGGTTAGGGTTAGGGTTAGCGTGAAGGTTATGTTTAGGGTATTGGTTAGGGTTAGGGTTTAGGGTTAGGGTTAGGAATAGGGTTACGGTTAGGGTTAGGGTTAGGGTTAGGGTTAGTGTTAGGAATAGTGTTAGGGTTATTGTTAGGGTTTTGGTTAGGGTTAGGTTTTGGGTTAGGGTTAGGTTTAGGGTTAGGTTTACTTTTTGGGTTAGGGTTAGGGTTAGGTTTAGGATTACGTTTAGGGTTAGTGTTAGGGTTAGGGTTTGGGTTAGAGTTAGGTTTTGATTAGGGTTTGGGTTAGGGTTAGGTTTAGGGTTAGGGTTTCGGTAAAGGTTAGGTTTAGGGTTAGGGTTAGGAATAGGGTTAGGGTTAGGGTTAGGGTTAGGGTTAGGGTTACGGTTAGGGTTAGGGTTAGGGTTACGGTTAGGGTTAGGAATAGGGTTAGGGTTAGGGTTATTGTTAGGGTTTGGATTAGAGTTTGTGTTAGGGTTAGTTTTAGGTTTTGGGTTCCGGTTAGAATTAGGGTTATGGTTAGGGTTTGAGTTACGGTTAGTGTTAGGGTTAGGGTTAGGGTTTGGGTTAGGGTTAGGGTTAGGGTTAGGGTTAGGGTTAGGGTTAGGGTTAGCGTGAAGGTCATGTTTAGGGTATTGGTTAGGGTTAGGGTTTAGGGTTAGGGTTAGGAATAGGGTTAGGGTTAGGGTTAGTGTTAGGCTTAGGGTTAGGGTTAGTGTTAGGAATAGTGTTAGGGTTATTGTTAGGGTTTGGGTTAGGGTTAGGTTTTGGGTTAGGTTTAGGTTTAGGGTTAGGTTTACTTTTTGGGTTAGGGTTAGGGTTAGGTTTAGGATTACGGTTAGGGTTAGTGTTAGGGTTAGGGTTTGGGTTAGAGTTAGGTTTTGATTAGGGTTTGGGTTAGGATTAGGTTTAGGGTTAGGGTTTGGGTTAAGGTTAGGGTTAGGGTTAGGGTTAGGAATAGGGTTAGGGTTAGGGTTAGGGTTACGGTTAGGGTTAGGAATAGGGTTAGGGTTATGCTTATTGTTAGGGTTTGGGTTAGAGTTTGTGTTAGGGTTAGTTTTAGGTTTTGTGTTCGGTTTAGAATTAGGGTTATGGTTAGGGTTTGAGTTAGGGTTAGTGTTAGGGTTAGGGTTAGGGTTTGGGTTAGGGTTAGGGATAGGTTTAGGGTTGGGTTTGAGTTAGGATTAGGGTTTACATTAGGGTTAAGGTTAGGGTTAGGGTTAGGGTTTGGGTTTCGGTTATGATTAGGGTTAGGGTTAGGGTTAGTGATAGTGTTAGGGTTAGGCTTCGTGTTAAGGTTAGTGTTTGGATTAGGGTTAGGTCTTGGGTTAGGTTTACGATTAGGGTTAAGTTTAGGGTTTGGTTTGGGTTAGGTTTAAGGTTAGGGATAGGGTTAGGGTTAGGTTTAGTGTTCGCATGAGGGTTAGGGTTTGGGTTAAAGATAGGTTTAGGGTTAGGGTTAGGGTTAGGGTTAGGGTTAGGGTTAGGGTTAGGGTTAGGAATAGGGTTAGGGTTAGGGTTAGGATTAGAGTTAGGGTTAGGGTTTTGGTTTGGTTTAGGGTTATTGTTAGGGTTTGGGTTAGTGTTAGTGTTAGTGTTAGTGTTAGTGTTAGTGTTAGGGTTTGGGTTAGGGTTAGGGTTAGGGTTAGGGTTTGGGTTATTGTTAGGGTTAGTTTTTGGGAGTAGGCTTAGAGTTAGGATTAGGGTTAGGGTTAGATGTAGGGTTAGGGTTTGGGTTAGGGTTAGGATTAGGGTTAGGGTTTGAGTTAGGGTTAGGTTTAGGGTTAGGGTTTTGTTTGGGGTTAGGGTTGGGGTTAGGGGTTGGGTTTGTGTTAGGGTTAGAGTTAGGGTTAGGATTAGGGTTAGGGTTAGGGTTAGGATTAGGGTTAGGTTTAGGTATTGGGTTAGGGTTAGGGTGAGGTTTAATGTTAGGGTTTTGATTAGGGTTAGGGTTAGGATTAGAGTTAGGTTTAGGGTTTTGGTTTGGGTTAATGTTAGTGTTAGGATATGGGTTAGTGTTAGGGTTAGGGTTAGTGTTAGGGTTAGGGTTTGGGTTAGGGTTAGGGTTAGGGTTAGGGTTAGGGTTAGGTTTATGTTGTTGGTTAGCTTTAGGGTTAGCGTTAGGGTTTGGGTTAGGGTTAGGGTTAGCGTGAAGGTTATGTTTAGGGTATTGGTTAGGTTTAGGGTTTAGGGTTAGGGTTAGGAATAGGTTTAGGGTTAGGGTTAGGGTTAGGGTTAGTGTTAGGAATAGGGTTAGGGTTAGGGTTATTGTTAAGGTTTCGGTTAGGGTTAGGGTTCGAATTAGGGTTAGAGTTTGAGTTAACGTTAAGTTTAGGGTTAGGGTTTGTTTTAGGGTTTGGCTTAAGGTTAGGTTTAGGGTTAGGATTAGGAATAGGGTTAGGGTTAGGGTTTGGGTTAGGGTTAGGTTTAGGATTAGAATTTGGGTTAGGGTTCGAGTTAGGGTTAGTTTTTGGGTTAGGGTTAGGGTTAATGTTAGGAATAGGGTTAGGGTTAGGGTTTGGGTTAGGGTTAGGGTTAGGATTAGGGTTTGGGTTAGGGTTCGAGTTAGGGTTAGTTTTTGGGTTAGGGTTAGGGTTAGGGTTTGGGTTAGGGTTAGGGTTAGGTTTAGGGTTGGGTTTGAGTTATGATTAGGGTTAGCATTAGGATTAAGGTTAGGGTTAGGTTTAGGGTTTGGGTTTCGGTTATGATTAGGGTTAGGGTTAGGGTTAGTGATACTGTTAGGGTTAGGCTTAGTGTTAAGATTAGTGTTTGTGTTAGGGTTAAGTTTAGGGTTAGGGTTTGTTTTAGGGTTTGGGTTAAGGTTAGGTTTAGGGTAAGGATAAGGAATAGGGTTAGGGTTAGGGTTTGGGTTAGGGTTAGGTTTATGATTAGAGTTTGGGTTAGGGTTCGAGTTAGGGTTAGTTTTTGGGTTAGGGTTAGGGTTAGGATTAGGGTTAGGGTTAGGGTTAGGGTTAGGGTTAGGGTTAGGGTTAGGGTTAGTGTTAGGAATAGGGTTAGGGTTAGGGTTATTGTTAGGGTTTGGGTTAGGGTTAGGTTTTGGGTTAGGGTTAGGTTTAGGGGTAGGTTTGCTTTTTGGGTTAGAGTTAGGGTTATGTTTAGGATTACGGTTAGGGTTAGTGTTAGGGTTAGGGTTTGGGTTAGAGTTAGGGTTTGATTAGGGTTTGGGTTAGGGTTAGGTTTAGGGTTAGGGTTTGGGTTAGGTTACGGTTAGGGTTAGGGTTATGAATCGGGTTAGGGTTAGGGTTAGGGTTAGGGTTACGGTTAGGGTTAGGAATAGGGTTAGGGTTAGGCTTATTGTTAGGGTTTGGGTTAGAGTTTGTGTTAGGGTTAGTTTTAGGTTTTGGGTTCGGGTTAGAATTAGGGTTATGGTTAGGGTTTGAGTTAGGGTTAGTGTTAGGGTTAGGGTTAGGTTTTGGGTTAGGGTTATGGTTAGTTTTAGGGTTGGGTTTGAGTTAGGATTAGGGTTAGCATTAGGGTTAAGGTTAGGGTTAGGGTTAGGGTTTGGGTTTCGGTTATGATTAGGGTTAGGGTTAGGGTTAGTGATAGTGTTAGGGTTAGGCTTAGTGTTAAGATTAGTGTTTGGGTTAGGGTTAGGTTTTGGGTTAGGTTTACGATTAGGGTTAAGTTTAGGGTTTGGGTTTGGGTTAGGTTTAAGGGTAGGGATAGGGTTAGGGTTAGGGTTAGGGTTAGGATTAGAGTTAGGTTTAGGGTTTCGGTTTGGGTTAATGTTAGGGTTAGGATTTGGGTTAGTGTTAGGGTTAGGGTTAGTGTTAGGGTTAGGGTTTGAGTTAGGGTTAGGGTTAGTGTTAGGTTTAGGTTTTTGGTTAGGTTTAGGGTTAGGGTTAGGGTTTGGGTTAGGGTTAGCGTGAAGGTTATGTTTAGGGTATTGGTTAGGTTTAGGGTTTAGGGGTAGGATTAGGAATAGGTTTAGGGTTAGGGTTAGGGTTAGGGTTAGTGTTAGGAATAGGGTTAGGGTTAGGGTTATTGTTAGGGTTTGGGTTAGTGTTTGGGTTAGGGTTAAGGTTCGAATTAGGGTTAGAGTTTGAGTTAGGGTTAAGTTTAGGGTTACGGTTTGTTTTAGGGTTTGGGTTAAGGTTAGGTTTAGGGTTAGGATAAGGAATAGGGTTAGGGTTAGGGTTTGGTTTACGGTTAGGTTTAGGATTAGAGTTTGGGTTAGGGTTCGAGTTAGGGTTAGTTTTTGGGTTAGGGTTAGGGTTAGGATTAGATTAGGGTTAAGTTTAGGTTTAGCGTTTGGGTAAGGGTTAGGGTTAGGGTTAGGGTTAGCGTTTGGTTTAAGGTTAATGTTATTTTTTGGGTTAGGTTTAGGGTTAGGATAAGGGTTAGGGATAGGTATAGGGTTAGGGCTTGGTTTAGGGTTAGGGTTAGTGTTTTTTAATTAGGGTTAGTGTTAGGGTTAGGTTAGGGTTACGGTTAGGATTTGGGTTAGGGTTTGGGTTAGGGTTAGGGTTAGGTTTAGGGTTAGGTTTACGGTTTGGGTTAGGGTTTGGGTTAAGGTTAGGTTTAGGGTTAATGTTCGGAATAGGGTTAGGGTTAGGGTTTGGGTTAGGATTAGGTTTGGGTAAGGGTTCGAGTTAGGGTTAGTTTTTGGGTTAGGGTTAGGGTTAGGGTTAGGGTTTGTGTTAGGGTTAGGGTTAGGGTTAGGGTTTGGGTTAGGGTTAGCGTGAGGGTTATGATTAGGTTATTGGTTAGGGTTAGGGTTTAATGTTAGGGTTAGGAATAGGGTTAGGGTTAGGGTTAGGGTTAGGGTTAGTGTTAGGAATAGGGTTAGGGTTAGGGTTATTGTTAGGGTTTGGGTTAGGTTTTGGATAAGGGTTAGGTTTAGGTTTTGGGTTAGGTTTAGAGTTAGGGTTAGAGTTTGATTTAGGGTTAGGGTTAGGGTTAGGGATAGGGTGTGGGTTAGGGTTTAGGGTTAGGGTTTGGGTTAGGGTTTGGGTTAAGGTTAGGTTTAGGGTTATGGTCAGGAATAGGGTTATGGTTAGGGTTTGGGTTAGGGTTAGGGTTAGGATTAGTGTTTGGGTTAAGTTTCGAGTTAGGGTTAGTTTTTATGTTAGGGTTAGGGTTAGGATTAGGGTTAGGGTTAGATTTAGGTTTAGGGTTTGGGTAAGGGTTAGGGTTTGGGTTAGGGTTAGGTTTAGGGTTAGGGTTAGGGTTAGGGTTTGGGTTATTGTTAGGGTTCGTTTTTGGGTTAGGGTTAGGGTTAGGGTTAGGGTTAGGTTTTTGGTTAGGTTTAGGGTTAGGGTTAGGGTTTGAGTTAGGGTTAGGGTTAGCGTGAAGGTTATGTTTAGGGTATTGGTTAGGGTTAGGGTTTAGGGTTAGGGTTAGGAATAGGGTTAGGTTTAGGATTAGGGTTAGGGTTAAGGTTAGGGTTAGTGTTAGGATTAGTGTTAGGGTTATTGTTAGGGTTTGGGTTAGGGTTAGGTTTTGGGTTAGGGTTAGGTTTAGGGGTAGGTTTACTTTTTGGGTTAGGGTTAGGGTTAGCTTTAGGATTACGGTTAGGGTTAGTGTTAGGGTTAGGGTTTGGGTTAGAGTTAGGATTTGATTAGGGTTTGGGTTAGGGTTAGGTTTAGGGTTAGGGTTTGGGTTAAGGTTAGGGTTAGGGTTAGGGTTAGGAATAGGGTTAGGGTTAGGGTTAGGGTTAGGGTTAGGGTTACGGTTAGGGTTAGGAATAGGGTTAGGGTTAGGCTTATTGTTAGGGTTTGGGTTAGAGTTTGTGTTAGGGTTAGTTTTAGGTTTTGGATTCGGGTTAGAATTAGGTTATGGTTAGGTTTTGAGTTAGGGTTAGTGTTAGGATTAGGGTTAGGGTTTGGGTTAGGGTTAGGGTTAGGTTTAGGGTTGGGTTTGAGTTAGGATTAGGGTTATCATTAAGGTTAAGGTTAGGGTTAGGGTTAGGGTTTGGGTTTCGGTTATGATTAGGGTTAGGGTTAGGGTTAGTGATAGTGTTAGGTTTAGGCTTAGTGTTAAGGTTAGTGTTTGGGTTAGGGTTAGGTTTTGGGTTAGGTTTACGATTAGGGTTAAGTTTAGGGTTTGGGTTTGGGTTAGGTTTAAGGGTAGGGATAGGGTTAGGGTTAGGGTTAGGGTTAGGATTAGAGGTAGGTTTAGGGTTTTGGTTTGGCTTAATGGTAGGGTTAGGATTTGGTTTAGTGTTAGGGTTAGGGTTTGGGTTAGGGGTAGGGTTATGTTTAGGTTTAGGTTTAGGTTTTTGGTTAGTTTTAGGGTTAGGGTTAGGGTTTGGGTTAGGGTTAGGGTTAGCGTGAAGGTTATGTTTCGGGTATTGTTTAGGTTTAGGGTTTAGGGTTAGTGTTAGGAATAGGTTTAGGGTTAGTGTTAGGGTTAGGGTTAGTGTTAGGAATAGGGTTAGGGTTAGGGTTATTGTTAGGGTTTGGGTTAGTGTTTGAGTTAGGGTTAGGGGTCGAATTAGGGTAAGAGTTTGAGTTAGGGTTAAGTTTAGGGTTAGGGTTTGTTTTAGGGTTTGGGTTAAGGTTAGGTTTAGGGTTAGGATAAGGAATAGGGTTAGTGTTAGGGTTTGGGTTAGGGTTAGGTTTAGGATTAGAGTTTGGGTTAGGGTTCGAGTTAGGGTTAGGGTTAGGATTAGGGTTAGGGTTAGGATTAGGGTTAGGGTTAGGGTTAGGGTTAGTGTTAGGAATAGGGTTAGGGTTAGGGTTATTGTTAGGGTTTTGGTTAGGGTTAGGTTTTGGGTTAGGGTTAGGTTTAGGGGTAGGTTTGCTTTTTGGGTTAGGGTTAGGGTTATGTTTAGGATTACGGTTAGGGTTAGTGTTAGGGTTAGGGTTTGGGTTAGAGTTAGGGTTTGATTAGGGTTTGGGTTAGGGTTAGGTTTAGGGTTAAGGTTTGGGTTAAGGTTACGGTTAGTGTTAGGGTTAGGAATCGGGTTAGGGTTAGGGTTAGGGTTAGGGTTACGGTTAGGGTTAGGAATAGTGTTAGGGTTAGGCTTATTGTTAGGGTTTGGGTTAGAGTTTGTGTTAGGGTTAGTTTTAGGTTTTGGGTTCGGGTTAGAATTAGGGTTATGGTTAGGGTTTGAGTTAGGGTTAGTGTTAGGGTTAGGGTTAGGGTTTGGGTTAGGGTTATGGTTAAGTTTAGGGTTGGGTTTGAGTTAGGATTAGGGTTAGCATTAGGGTTAAGGTTAGGGTTAGGGTTAGGGTTTGGGTTTCGGTTATGATTAGGGTTAGGGTTAGGGTTAGTGATAGTGTTAGGGTTAGGCTTAGTGTTAAGATTAGTGTTTGGGTTAGGGTTAGGTTTTGGGTTAGGTTTACGATTAGGGTTAAATTTAGGGTTTGGGTTTGGGTTAGGTTTAAGGGTAGGGATAGGGTTAGGGTTAGGATTAGAGTTAGGTTTAGGGTTTCGGTTTGGGTTAATGTTAGGGTTAGGATTTGGGTTAGTGTTAGGGTTAGGGTTAGTGTTAGGGTTAGGGTTTGAGTTAGGGTTAGGGTTAGTGTTAGGTTTAGGTTTTTGGTTAGGTTTAGGGTTAGGGTTAGGGTTTGGGTTAGGGTTAGCGTGAAGGATATATTTAGGGTATTGGTTAGGTTTAGGGTTTAGGGTTAGGATTAGGAATAAGTTTAGGGTTAGGGTTAGGGTTAGGGTTAGGGTTAGTTTTAGGAATAGGTTTAGGGTTAGGGTTATTGTTAGGGTTTGGGTTAGTGTTTGGGTTAGGGTTAGGGTTCGAATTAGGCTTAGAGTTTGAGTTATTGTTAAGTTTAGGGTTACGGTTTGTTTTAGGGTTTGGGTTAAGGTTAGGTTTAGGGTTAGGATAAGGAATAGGGTTAGGGTTAGGGTTTGGTTTACGGTTAGGGTTAGGATTAGAGTTTGGGTTAGGGTTCGAGTTAGGGTTAGTTTTTGGGTTAGGGTTAGGGTTAGGATTAGATTAGGGTTAAGTTTAGGTTTAGCGTTTGGGTAAGGGTTAGGGTTAGGGTTAGGGTTAGCGTTTGGTTTAGGGTTAGTGTTATTTTTTGGGTTAGGTTTAGGGTTAGGATAAGGGTTAGGGTTAGGTTTAGGGTTAGGGTTAGGTTTAGGATTAGGGTTAGTGTTTTTTAATTAGGGTTAGTGTTAGGGTTAGGA